>JAOTQJ010000002.1:22226239-22243014 GCA_025642045.1 Solanum sejunctum
TCTTGATTTTTTGTATTTCTAGTGGCTTGTACGCGTGACAACCAGTCCTTGGGTGGGATTTAAGTTTATGAAAATTTGCAGTTTGACTTTATTTATTTTAAATGCTTTCGCGCGTTATATTTGTTATCCCTTTTTGAATTAAGGCTGACTTACTCTGGTGAGATTGAGCAAATGCCATCACGCCAAATCTTTTGGGTCGTGACAGTTTTTCATGATATATTATGGTATTCTGATTTAAATGTTTTGGTCATCTTACGTACCGTACATTCTACGTACTGACATCCTTAGGACCAACACCGTTTTATGATGCAGACGCAGATTACCGAATTCCTTAATAGCCGCTCCATTGAGAACTTACTAATTTCCAGACAGTGGTGAGGCCTCTTTTCAGTCTGATACTTTTTAATTCATGTCATGTTATGTCAATTCAGTTTTATTTCAGTTCTGGCTACTTGAGGCCTGTCTCAGTAGTCTTTTCAGATAGCTTAGTAGAAGTTCCATAGACCGTATACTTAGTACTTCAGTTTTCAGTTATTCAGATATTGCTTTAAATGCTTTCTTATTTAGTTATGCAAACAATTTAGCTTATTTTATTGCTTTTATGGCCTTTTTCATCATTATTAAGTCTTTAGCTGAGTAAGTAGACAGGCCAAGTAATTTGTTTATGATCAGAAATAATTTTCAAATGCTGATCACGTCCAGAATGTAGGCTCGGGATGTGACACATAACTTTTTTATAAAGGCTATTTACCAATTTTATCTAGCTCCAGCTCTCAGTGAGGTTTTGGGCACAGCTCACTAATGGGCCGAAAAAGTTCAATTGATTCAAAAATAGCCCGCTTCTCCTTCTCCTTTCCTTTTTTTCAATTATATATACTGTATATTTTTATTTTGGCGCCCTTTAACAGCTTCTCCAGCAAGTTTGTCCCTTTCCTGGATATGATCCAACCAGAAAGATGAGACGTTCCATCGCTCAAAATCGAGGGGTCAAATCGGTACATTTTCCTTCTCTATCGTCAATTTTTTTTAAAAAAAATTGTTGTCGGAATTGATGTTTCATTTCTGAAATTTTTCTCCAGAGCTTTTGGATAGGTATAAAATTTGGTGAATAATAGTATAGTACTTGAAATTAGATATGAAAATGCTTTATTTTTTGGGGAAATCATTTGCTTTAGTTCGCTTAAGTATATAACATTTCGGGATTTTAGTAGCTCAATTGGTTGGTAAAATGGGTTGCTAAAATGAATGTTTTACATTGTTGATAAAGGTTTGATTTTTCACCTTGTAATCCCCTCATTGTTTGCCCTTCCCTTGCTCCTTATGGATAATTTCTTATTTTTTGGAAAAAAAGGTGTACAAGTTGATGACATTTGATAATAGTACACTGTATAAAATTAGTCATGGATATACAGTTCGCCACATTTTTCGGATATTAGGGGTTGATATCAATGCCGAAAATATTGTTTGAAACTAAGTGATATAGAGTAAAAATTTGTATAGATTCCTACCCATAAGTGAAGGAAGTTGTTTTTCGAGTTTTACCTATAAGAGAGCCAAATGTAAGGAATTTTTCTCAATCTGAAAAAAAAAAAGACAGTCGTCTTAGTAAGGAATTGCCAGCTTATCTGGATTTTCCAGTTTTTGAGAGCTTGAGTTGGAGCTGCGCGCAACGATTAATTACTCTTGCTATAAAACAAGCTCGAGTCGACCGCTAGAACTACTGGTTTTAAAGCCCAAAATAAATAGACTTACTTTTCTTTACTTGAATCATAATTACAAGAATCTAGATTTGAGTATCTTGTCATAATGTGGCCTAGTGATCAATGAAGTGCGTTGAGCACAGTAAGCTTTCAGGATTAACCCTGGTGGATGTAAAAACACTAGTGGATTTTTTCTCATTGGTTCAAGCTTTGATGAACAAAGTTACACTACCTTGTGAAATTAGTTGAGGTGCGCGGGAGCTAGCTCGAACATGTCATAAAACAAAAAAGATTGAATTGGAGTTTCTTTAGAATGTCTATGAATCTTTGGTCTATTTCCCTGGCTATGTGCTGTAACAATAATAGACCTATCAGGTAACTGTATTCGTAATGCAACTCTGTGGCCAACTTTTGTTATGCTTCATAGCAGAGGCTTTTCAGCTGTTCAATTAGTTTGTGTATGTCAATGCGAACGAAATTGAGCACATTTTATACAAATTGTCAAAAATGTTTTATCCTTTTCAGGTTGGAAACTTCAGTACTAGGTTCTCATTGCCATCCTTCCTAAAGCGTGTTAAGAAGTTGACTGATAGTCAAAAGGATGCCATAAGTAGGACTGGATTTGGAAATTTGCTCCTCATTCCAAATCAAATGCTTTCCAAAAACCTGTTAGTTGAATTGATGGAAAGATGGGATTACGAGAAACGTGCTTTTGTACTTCCTCCAGGTGAAATAACCATATCTCTCCTGGATGTTGCATTGATTTTGGGATTGAGAGTCACAGGAAATCCTGTTCTTTTACGGGAAGATACGCCTTTCTTAGATCTAGAAAGAGAATATAATGTTGCCCTATGGAATAGAAAAATCACGGTTTCATCATTAGAACAAAGACTCGATTCCCTTGCTGAGACCAACAATGGAGATTTTGTGAGGTCTTTCTTGTTATACATGTTTGGAACTTTTCTTTTTCCAAATACAAATGGAAAAATTGATTCTCGCTATGTATATCTTCTCCAAGACATCGATAAAGTGAACAGCTTTGCTTGGGGAGCCGCTGTTCTTGCAGATGTATTTCACTGGTTGTACAGGAGAAAGAAGGAAAAAGTACAATATGTCGGAGGTTGTCTTATTTTTCTTCAAGTAAGTTTAACAATATCTAACTTTTATTTTAGTAACGTCAACTAGTTTTTGTGTTACCTATGTAACAACTCTTTTGACGACAAGAATTTATGACAAATGATTCATTGTATCCACTCTATTAACTCCAAACAGAAACCTCAAGTCTTTACTGTTATTTGAATAGATATGGTGCTTTGAACACATTGACATTGCTCGTCCACGTTTACTGAATTTCTGCTCTAAGTTTCCCCGTGTCTGCAATTGGGAAAGTACTAAATCTCATCATAGACAATGGTTCACTACCCAATTCAAAGAACTAAAGACTAATCAGGTAATAAGATTTACAGCAGTTCTGTTCCACTTTGTCTGATCTGAATTTATTTTCTGTCGTTGCGGTCATGAAAAATTGTGCCTTTGTTATCTCGGGAAGTCTTGGTGAACCATAGAATTTTCCTTGATTATTTTGGAACTGATATATTAACAAAATGAATCATTTTTTTAAATTGTATTCCTACTTGTATACAATTCCAAATGCAAGAAAGAGGGAATAGTTCAAGAGACCCTATGGTGTACTTTTCATGTTTCTTGGGTTGAGATGACAATAACAAGATAGTGAAATTCCTCTAAGTGGGGTCCAGGGAGGTAGAGTGTATGTACACCTTACCACTACCTCGTGGACGTAGAGAGGTTAGTTTCTGAAAATGGAAAGTAAACAAAAAGTATAGTTAGGAATATTAAGGAGAGGCTTTCTGATATTTCTTCAATATTGTGTTTCGTTCTCTTATTCTTCTGTTGTTGCCTTCTTATCTTCCCTTCTCAAACACACCAAGCTTGTGTTCTCACAATTGCAAATAGTGATTCTGTAAGCATGACAAATTGTATTATGCTTAGGAAAATTAACTTCTAGCCGCTCTCGCTTTCTCTCCAGATAATTTGGCACCTTGAGTTAACTTCTGATGAGTCCAATAGTGACATAATCAAAGAGTTGATAGTGGCAGAAAAGAGAAGATGGCCTTACATGAACCCACGATCTTCAGTGGATACTTCGTTTCATATTGTAAATCTTTCTTCCTCTTTTGCCATCTAATTTTTTAGTTTCAACCTTTTTAATCAAATAAGTTACCATAGTGATCCATTCTTTGCTAGTTTAGTTAATGATTAACTTCTTTCAATTAACAGGACCATACGCTGAAAAGTGGATATGATCAGTCGATGGGTCATTTGATCGTTGACCTGGAATCTGAATCAGAGAGTGAAAGTAACAGAGTGGCACGCAGAGTGCAAAATCTTTCTTCTGATGAATTTAGTTTGCGTGAAACTGGATCAAGGTCTTCTGCAGGCCACTATATGGAGAAAGAAAAAGAACTCACAGAGCATTCCCAAACTTCAAGAGCAGAAGTCACTGTAGTAATCAGCAGTGATGTGAGCTGATAATCTTTTTGTTTCTTGCTTATATATTTGCTTTGCTTGAATATGACTAAATGCATGGGATGTTAATATGGTTACGCAGGACGATTGGGAGGATGATCTGCAGAAGAAAAGCCAGACTGTGGAAGAGCAGATAGTTCATCTAAAGAACAAACTTTGTGATTTGACAAGAGAGAACAAAGTTCTGAAAAACCAACTGTTCTCAAGTCTGAAATTTGAAGAGCAGAACAAGAAACTAAAGGATGAAATTGAAAGTCTGCAACAAGAAAATCAAGAACTGAGTGTATCAACCAACTGTCTAGTGACGCGATTACAAAAACTTGTCTTTGATGAGATCACGGATGCGTTAGATAATGTTAGCATAGAAAACAATCTTCGAAACAAACCTAAAAGAGTCGATTCAGATGAATTTGACATCTTTATTAGCAGAGCTACGGCCTGATCAAAATGTAAATACGCGAAGCAATTTTATTTCCAGCTTGCATATGGCAGGGGAGTTTAGTGTTGGATAAGAGTTAGTGCACTACTGATAGAGAGTTTCATATGTTGATTTATAGGCTGTTCAAATTACTCATTGTTTGCTGTATGAAGGGATAAGAGTAGTGAATAAACCATTGTGGTTTGGGATGCCCTAGCAGTTGCAACTCTGCTGGTAGAGGTGTTCACGGGTCGGTTATTAATCAAAATTAAAATTAAAATCAAACCAACTTAATTTGATTTTTAAATTTTCAAAACTAAATCAAATCAATTATAATATGCATTTATTGGTTCGGTTGTTATTGGTTTCAGTTTGATTTGATTCCGTTATTAATCATACACAAAAATAAAAGCAATGATACATTTAAAATGAAGAAAAAGTGATAATGATTCATTCAAAACAAAAAATAATTAGAGAATGACTAATATTACAGAACTTTCAATTATTAAATTTACTGTGAATTTCTTTTTTAAAATTTACCATTTTGGCTAAAAGGAAGAGATAGTGACATTTCTAGTGCCACCAAGAATTGTCATAGATATTCATATATATAAAATCAATAAGATAAATGTTTTCGACTTGAGCATTTATGCTTTCATAAGTATTTTACAAAAATAAAATTTGATGAAAATGTATATGAGATCTTTAAAATTGTTTTTAAAAATAATATATTATGTATGTATAATTAAAAAAATATATGAATATAATTTATCAGTTCAATTTGGTTATTTGTTCTGGAAACAGCCGCCTTATGTTTCTAAACATAGGGGTTAGGCTGCGTACATCCGACCCCCCCTCACCCCGCAATGAGCGGGAGCCTTTTGAGGCACTGGGGTATGTTGTTATTTATTAATTTGGTTATTTGTTCGATTTTTCTGTACAAATCCAAGTCCAAACTAAACATTATCGATTTTAAATTAAAAACTAAAACCAAGCCAAATCAAATTCAAATCGACTAGGTTTGGTTTTTCAATTTGGATCGATTTTTGTCCAAACTATGAACACCCAGATTATACCGAACTGCAGTTGTTCTTAAATTGTTCTCTTATTAGCTGGAAGTAGCATTTCCTACACATTACTTCACAGAATGAAAACATACAATTGTATCAAAATTTGAAGAAATTTACACATCATAACTAACTAAGGTATACATTCTTCTCCGAAGAGAATACTACCATCAAACAAAGATGGTATACATGCAGAGGAGGAAGAAAACCCCGAACCATATACACCGAAACACCACCATTACTTCCTTGTAGAACCAAATGCAGCATGTTCAGAACGAGTATCAACTAATAATTTAACAAGGAATACTTCAATCGCAAAACGATTCTTCCCTTTGCGACACCAAGTTTTCCGCCTGTCAATAACCAGTGACCAGGAGGATCTTGAGGCCCCTTACTCATCTCGGTCATGTCAACAAACTTTGCCAACTTATTGCCTATAATATTCTCCCCGGTAACAGAACTTGCATCACCATTGTTGTTTTCACAATTGACATTTTTGTTCGCCTTATCATTCGGGGTATGGTCCCAAAGTGATCTTCGTATGGTGCATCCTGGTAGCCTTGAATACAGAAGCTTCAGATATAACACATTTCTTGATCCAAAGTCCCATACCCCAAGCTGTGCTCCCGTCACTATGTATACGCCAGAGTGATCATCACCTATAAAAGTTTCAGGACACTCAATTGGTGCAGTATTTACATGGGAGAAGTTCTTCCATTTCACTGGCTCAAACCACCTACTATCTTGCTCTTCAGGGCCCTGCCACTTTGGAGCGCCGATTGCTACATGAGAGTCCCAGCATGGCAGAAGGATCTTAGGAAGGGAAGTCAGATGTTGAAGATAGATGCATAATCGATTCGACTTGGAACCTTCAAGAGCTAGCCGCATGCCAGTCACAGGCTTACGCCCCACTGACACCTGTAGTGAAACGACAACAGCTCAAAACATTGATAATTAAGTAAATGGGAAACGAGAGCATGGGATGGATTATAACACGATCGTCAGATGAAGACACATCTAAGTTCGCACTAGCAAAATCAGTCCAAATCGCACTGTCATTATGTTCTAATCCTTGACTTCAAATTATTCTAAGCCTATATCATAAAATCACAATTATTTTAATTTAAATAGAATAAGAAAATCAGTAATAGGCATCACACTGAATAAAATCGACTAACCATGAAGCAAACCTAATGGACCGTTAGATTGTAACACTAGGACTACCATGGATTTATGATTGATAGCTTTATTGGAGGCAAGTTCGATTCTGACAAACTTCTAGTACAAAACTTATCATTTTCTGCATCACTATAAGATAAATTAGCATTGACAAATCTATTTCCAAATTCAGAAATCGGCATACTTGTTCTTGGCTAACATAGAGCTTTTGTCCCATCATACTGAACTGCAGATGTGGGCAAACAGGTTCCTTCCGTTGTTGGCCTGGAAATCTATCCTGTACTGGGGCCCATACCCTTGGTACCTGAAACTCTAGGAAATATCTCAGCTCTTCAATTTGAGGCTTGTCTGCAAGCATTCACACAACTAGAGTCATTAGTCGCCATATTGAATCAAAGAAATGTCAAAGAAGTCAGATAAAGAACATAATTACATTCAAGATAAAGATTGATAGCACGCTCCAAATGCTCCTTCCCTTTGATTCCTTCAAGAAGAAGAGTTATAGGGTAAAATGACATCTCAATGACGTCTGGAGAAGATCTGACAGTTTTTGCCCATTGGGTGTGGCTTTGTTCCAGATCGTCCCCTCCTCTTCTTCTGAAAATGACTGTGACATCCTGCATCAGATACATTGAAAGTAAAGAACCAGATTCAAACTAGTGTCTACTGTCATTACTGGCAAGATCAGGAAAAACAAATTTATGTTTAAGAGCAATCAAGAAACTGATCGTCTTACAAATTAAAATCATGAATCTGTTTTAACAAAAACAAAAAAAATGATACCCAAATTAGCAATAAACCTAATGTGAAGAAATTTAACACCAATAACACCTAGTATTGTCACTCAAATGACTTCATCCTCAACGTTTTGAATCTCTCCCGCTCTCCATATCCTCAATGCTTTACATTCGTCTTGATGTAATGATGGAGACGATGCACTCCATTAGGACAAATTTACTGGTCACTTGATGAGCGAAGAAAATTCTAGTTTAGAAAATTCGTGCAACAGAAATTGAAAACCAAATCATGAAAAAAGTGGACCAATGCAACTTGGTACATAAAAGGTTTCACAAATCTACTACTTCCAATATGGAAACACGATGAAGTATTTAAAATACGATTTTCCCATCATCACAGTGCTGAAAAATTGCTCGACAATAGGATGTTTTATTGGTTTTAGGCGTGGATTGACAGCAAAGCATGGCATAGATTATTTCTCTGTGAAGAGAGAGAGAGAGAGAGAGAGAGAGGAGAATATTGATACATCAAACAATCGGCTGGTCAAGACAGCAAACCAGTATGCTTTTGAACAAAAACAATGTTCAGGAATAAACTGCAAATTATGATTTTGCATCACGGTTAACTAGGGTACACCTATGGCAAGAAATCATATAGGTGTACATAATACTAACCTCTTGTCTAATTTAATTTGACACAATTTAATGGGACCACAGATTAAGAACTAGAAAAACTAAAATTGTCTCTAACAAGTAATTTTGACCCCCAAAAAAAACAATTGTAAAAGAGTTTGAACTGTTGAAACTTTAGAATTGTATAGAACATATTACTATTTCATAACTCTCAAGCATCTTGGTAGATACGAAATCCAAAAACATTCCATCCACTACATAAATGGTGTTGAACGACATATATAATAGTTTGTGGCACAAAAACAATTACATGAAAAATCAATTATTAAGAGGAACAAGGGTCCTTCCTTGTTGACACTCAAACGAGCATTAGTTCTATGACATTTCCCTCGAGAATGGCCCATCAGTATAGAAAAGATCACACATAACTTATGCACCTTATTCAAAAAGATAAAACCAGAAGAAAAGAAAAGGAATGCCACAAACCTCTTTCCCATTTCCAGCAATATATGGAGCATTAGTGGGCTGGGGATATATCCCTTGGCTATTGAATATTGACGGATCACTAGACTGCACAATTAAATTGAGGAAAGGGATTGGGAAATTTGTGGAAAGAAGACGTCAGAAGACAAAAGACAAGCACTTTATTTGAAATGAAACAGTCTAAAACAACAGTTCAAGTAAAATTAACAAACGATAAAGAATAGCCTATAAAGTTTGAACACAAAGAAAATAACGGAACTAGCCTTATCCTTGTATCTCAATAAACCTGAACTTGTAAGACTTTCTGTGCTGGAGAACCTCTGATTTCCAATATCATGAACATAACTTTTTATTTCCATTGTGGACAGAGGTGATGAAAGGTGCTGTTTAACATAAATGACATCTTTACCACCAATAGTTACGGATGTAATTATGTGTGTCCCAAAATTTTCAATGAAGCTGTAAGAGACGGAGGTAACCCTAGTTAGCAAATGATAGTGGTTCTAAAAGTCACTAACATGTCAACTAAATAAAAAATTTCCCTCGTCGAAAGAAAAGTAATGAGAAATTCTAACCTTGCTAAAGCAGATGGGTCCCATGATGCTGGGACAGCTCTTCTAACACTTTCCTGTAATACTAGCGGTGAGTTCATAAGTTGAAGCCTAGCAAGTGGTATAAAATATCCATCCATACAAAGTGTCTTTGTAGTGGTAGCATCTAAATGCTTTGAACCTGTGAAACTGAATGCTACATTAAAGCTACCAAGAGGAGCATTGCCCGAAATATTAGCCTTTCTGTTAAAATATTCCACCATCTGCAGTCAAAAGCAGCACTAGAATAAGTAATAAGAGAGAACTGTTTATTAAATAAAATTCATAAAATAAAAGATTAGTCAAAAGTAGAGAAACTTGCACAAGCACTAGAAAACACAGATCAATGGTGACCCTTTCAACAACACAGATGAACAAACACATGGAAGACATCACTGTGAACTACATGCTAATTATACATTTAACGGTCCACAAATAGGCATCCACTACATTTTCCATGCAAAATTTTGCCGGCATTAAAATTTAATAGCTGTTTCAAAAGGAAAATAACAATGGATAGCGACGTTGAGCAGAGCGAAGGAAGAACCATTTCCAAAAACAGGAGCTACATTTGAAAGCCTGATGATGGAGAAGACTTGGCAAGTAAATGCATATGTTGAAAATAGAAGAAAAAGACAAAAAACTTTGTATTGTGCTTGCCAACACTATACAAGATGGGCAATTTGATGAAGTCGTACTTTATTTTTTGTTGTGCAAAAATCCTAGTATCCCTGAGAAGTTGAAAACCTACAAACAACGTTCAATCATCTATACTAACAGGAAGGACCGTACACCACGAGGATATTGGTTGATCCCGTTAACAATAGAAAAGGAGGACAACAACACATCCTTTACTTCGATTGACACCGACCATATCCCCCCATTACCAACTTGAGAAGATGGCTTGCATAATAGCAAAATGGCAGTTGAGCCCTGCAATAGAACCTAGTGAACTACGCATACCACTTGAGCTTCTTTTCTTCTCTTTTGCATCAAAACTTCAAGAAAGAAAAACATGCGCTTAACTATAAAAAATTTGGTCCGCGCCCCTACAAAAACTCTCCTAATCCTCTCCTTCAAAGTACTCACAAAAGAGGCACAGGAGCTACATCTTAATGTTGCGTCTTCTTTACTCTCTAGTGAAGTCCTGCGCAACATCACATCCTTATATGGAGTTAATATTGACTACTGTATTACAACAGGTTCAGTATTGCCCACCACAACTAGCTTGTGACCAGGAATGCACTAACTAATCATCCTCATTTGTAGAAGCAAGACATATGCATCACATGTCTTAGAATTCAGCCCCAAACCCCACTTGTGGGATTCCACTGGGTATGTTGTTGTTGTATTTCTCAGAATTCAGGAGTTAATGATACCCTTCTTGCTACCAACCACATCCCACATGAACAGACATACCTTCCTAAACGATTCGGGAATCTAAATTGATAGGTGAAGAAACCCAGCATCATATTCTTCTTTTTGAAAACAATAAAACCCACCATCTTCTTACTTTTAATACTCATAACTTACGCTTTTACTAATTAACTCATGGCATTTCCATATCTTCTCTTGCTTCTCATCCCCATCTCAACTTTATATTTTTCCTTTCTATTATTTCCTTATGTGATCTATTCTGTCTATAATTCTATAAACATTTTGGATAGGTTTGATACATTCCTACATACATTCAGGTCAAGCACAATTCTATAACACAGGGTATTCTTATCACAAAAAAATCATCTCAGCCCTAATCTTAACTTCCAGCAAATATAGATCTCCAAACTCTGTACTACCATATGTACAGTACAATTCACCTCCATCATTTCATATCTCAATCCTTGATGTGCAGTCTTTGCATACTTGTAATGTTGAGACTTAGGGAATTGTCTGGTCTAGCTTAGACTAAAGTTTACATGTCTCAGAGGTTATCAAACCCAACAAAGAAACAGGAGACACAGCCACAATGGGCATGTCAGTCGTCAAAAGCCCCTCAACTGTTCCCCAGTCCTCTCACAATCAGAACCCCAATCCCTAAAACCTCCAGTATATCCCCTTGCTCATACAACCAGTAAAATTTATAGGTATTCCTTTCTTTGATAAGTCTGATTTGGTATCTAATCTTCCCAAATCCCAGCACTAGACTACTAACAATACCTTGAGGATTGCTTCACACAATTCAGCATTTTGCTACAATTAAATCACCGCCTATACTTTATTTTGAATTTTCTCCTAGATGCAAATAGAGATCAACTTTCACGAAAAGCTCATCCTGTGCAGCAACAAGCAAGAACGAGCGCAGCCAAAGCATCTGGGATGGCAGCTTTAAAACAAAAAGCTTTTTGTTTGCAAGCAAGAGCCACTGTAACTCTCCCATCTTGAACCTTCTTTTATTTGTCTTCCAGACTCTTTTTTAATAACGGTGATGTCCGGACCAGCAAGCACGCACCTCGACTAATTTGACGAGATACCTGCCACCTCTCACTAGCAACGAGTGTTAGGTAACTATGTCCATCAAGGCTAGAAAAACAACGACATAGCCACAAGTGGGATCTAGGGATGTAGGGTGTATACAGACCTTACCATTACCTCGTGGAGGTAAAGAAGCTTTTTTTGAAAGACCCTTGGCTCCAGTGCAACAATTTCAAGCATATAGAAGAAGCAAACAATGACGAAAACATAACAAGTAATTAGAGAAGTAGTGCAAAGCCTACAAGAAAGAGTACGAACAATTAAAAAATAGTGCAATAGCCGAAATCGTGATAGATATCAAAAACTAGAACTACAAGAATATGACTAGTACAATGATAGACACCAAGAAGCCTGAACCCTCAAAAGTCTGGCAATACTCCACTACCTACTAGCCTTCTAACCTAATAGGCGACCTCCACACCCTCCTATCTAAGATCATGTCCTAGGTAATCTAAAGTTGTGTCATGTCCTGTCTAATCATCTCTCCTTGATGCTTTAGACGTACCTCTACTCCTCTTATGCCTATTACATCTTACCTCTTGCACCTGGCATTTGCACATCTATCTACCATCACAATCTCGATTCCCTCATCTTATCCACCACAGCAGCCACTACTATATTATCCTGGATAACCCTTATTCCTTATCTTATCGCTTCTAGTATGCCTACACATCCATCTTAGCATCTTCATTTCCATAACATGCATCTTCTAAATAAAAAAAAAGTTCTTAACTAGACAACATTCTACCCTGTACAACAACGTTGGTCTAACCACCACTTTATAAACTTACTTTATGTCTTGGTGATTCTTTTTTAATCACAATTAACTCCATAGGAAAGTCTCCACTTCATCCACGTTGCACTAATATGATGTGTGATATCGTTATCGAAGTTCCCACCCTGGATTTCAAACCCAAGGTACTTGAAATTATCTTTCTTGAGGATACGTTGTGTGTCAAGTCCCATTTCCGCATGGAATCACTAAATTTGCACTCCAAGTAATCTGTTTTAACCCTGCTCAACCTGAACCACTTAGACTCTAGAGCTTATCTCCACACTTTCAACCTAGCATTAACTCCATTACGTGTCTCATCAATCAATAGCATGTCATCCACAAACAACATATACATGAGGCATCTCGTCTTGAATATACTGCATCAATATATTACTAAGACAAATAGGAACGGGCTAAGAACTAATCCCTAGTGCAACCGCATCTCGCTCCAAGTCCTCCCACCATTCTCACCTGAATTTTGGCTCCATCATACATATCCTTTATTGCCCTAATGTAAGCTACTGTACACCTCTAACCTGCTGACATCTCCAAAGGACTTTCTTCGAGACTTTATAGCGAGCCTTTTCAAGGTCAATAAATGCCATATGTAAGTCCCTCTTCTGTTTGCAATATTTCTCCACCAGTTTTCTCACAAAATGGATGGCTTTTGTGGTAGATGCCTGGTCATGAATTCAAACTAGTTCTCAAAGATGGACACAACCTTTTTTATCCTTATCTCCACCACTGTCTTCGAAACTTTCTCCGTGTGGATAGCAACTACCACAGTAATTATTACAATTTTGGATATTAACCTTGTTCTTGTATAATGTAACTATTGCACTTCACTTCAATTCTCTGGATATTTTAAATGTCTTAAAAATGACATTAAACAGATTAGTTAACTATTCGATACCTGCCATATCTGTACTTTTTCAAAATTCTACCAAAATCTCATCTGGTCCAGTTGCTCTTCCCCTAATCATCCTACTAATAGCACTCTTAACCTCCTCAATCTTAATACACCTACAATACCCAAAATCTTGATGTCCCTCGGAGTACTCCAAATCTCCCAATGCAATGTCTCTGTCCCCTATTTCATTCAAAGTTTGTGAAAGTAAGCTAGTCATCTTCGATCAACAGTTTGTCTTCCTCATCCTTGATGCACTTCACATAATCTAGGTTTCTTGCCTTCATCTCTCTTGCCTTATGAGGCTGTAGAGTTTCTTATGTCCACCTTTGTCTCCTTAGTTCAACACACAATCATTCGAAAGATGTCGTATTAGTTGTTATAACCATTGACTTAGCCTCCCTCTTTGACGTCTTATAAGCTACTATAACCTAAGGTAGAAAAGAAGAGAAAAAACCACCTAGTATTTTTGTGTCTACTAATATCTGAACCCGAGATCTCATGGTGCTCAACCTACTTCGTTGACCACAAGGTCACACCCTTGGGTGTCTACCGACCTTTTATTTTCATCCGCACTTATATGCATAGTTATTACCAGGAATGTCAAAAACTTCAGCAGGCATCTCGATACTTGCAGGGCTTATTCAATGGCATGAGCACACGTATAATATGTGTTAGACATGCATCACAAGTTAGAGAACCTAGAAAGTTGTTTGGTTCTCAAGTAGAGAATGGTAGATGGTATATATCGAGCTTCAAAATGTGTGCTAACTGGTCCTCAAGGATAACACAACAATAATATGTCCAGTGGAACCGACAAAGTGGGGTCTCCTTACCCCTAAGTAGAGAGATTGTTCTGGTAGAAGCATTCAAAAGACAAAAACAACAGATACTAAAAACATAACAGAAACTACATCCTCGGGGATTACGCGGTTGTAAAAAACATCCAGCTACTTGCAGAAAGCATCACTAGATTGACATAAAATAGTATAATCAACAATTCTGTAATTTAACAAATCAAACACAGAGCACCTAAAAACAGTGAACAAGAGCAGACATACCTCATTATAACTACAAACACTGGAGCCATCACGACCGCCGGGCTCCTGAAAGTTCTTAATATCCCTTGAAACATTAGGCAGGACTAGGTTATCATATAAAGAAAGATCCCTTGTGTGGTCTTCATCAATCTCTACAACCCTAGACCCAGCCACCCCTTTACAGTAAAGCAATCTTGTATCATAATTCACATCAAAACCCCTTCCTAACGCCTGCGCCGCATTCAAAGCAGTATGAAAAGCTGCTGCGTTTTCTTCCATAACATCCCCAAGAACTCCAATCTTAGCTCAATCCAAACCCAACCCACAAAACCAAATTCAATTTGAAGCAAAACCAGCACTCCAATAAGTCCAGAAAAGTATAAAGATTGGACTTTTTTCAGATCAGATAGTCAAGAACCAAAAACCCCAAACTGTAATCTTATGAAAATCAGAAAAATCTTATGAGATTATGAGAGTCAACAGAAGTAAATCAAATTCTTGGAGGTTTGACTGAGAGAAATATTTATCCAATAAATGGTGAAAAAGGAGATGTTGAATCTACCAAAGGAGATTTTGTGATTGCTCAATCCAATGGCTCGCTTTTCCACTGTGAAACTTTTTTCACTTTTATTTATGGTACATTATATTGTATGTATCTAACCATTGTTGACTCTTCACATATTTCTTTACTCTATTTTTCTATTTTGTTATTAGGAAATTTACACACATGAAGTCATTGCTTTGATTAATACTCTCGTTTTTTCATAAATAATGATTTAGTTGATTTGACATAAAATATAAAAAAAATTATTATTCATAATTTTAAATTATAGTTAAGTCAAATATATTAAAAAAATTAAATTTTTATAACCTTAAATATATTAAGTAAAAAATCAAAATTAAAGTATTATTAAAAAATAAAATGAATTGTTATTTTTAAATAGACTAAAAATAAAAGTAAATTTTTTTAAAACAAAATAATATAAAATTAGGATAAAATAAGTATTGGAAAAAAGGTTGAAAATCACGTTTACTCCCATCTATGTTTTTTAAAATTCTCTCTTCAACTTTGAACAATAATTAGGCTCCTTTATTTATCCTAATTAATTTTTTTTGGTAAATAAAATATTTTATTTATAAAGTAACTCTTTACAAATCAAGAAAAACAAGCTTGGACAAATAGTCCCTAAGCTTTTTTCTCAACAAATATTAACTAAATCTCTTTGTAAATCGATTCATTCAAGTCTTCTAATCAATATGTCTTCCTAGACTACGTAGAACCTTGTCCATGAACATCTTGAATAATGAGTTGGTAATTACTTGTATGTTTCGTACTTCTTTTGAAATAGTCTACAAATTCTTTCTTGCCATCCTAATTAAATTTTTAAAATGCCTAGTATATTCTTTCATCATCAATTTTTTTACTTCTTTAAGAATCATGATATTTTTATCTTTTTATTTAATGTAACAAATTTTTTATAAATGTATAAACATTATTATTTGAACCAAAAGAGTGAGAAAAATTAATTAAGTATATAAGCTAATGATCTTCTATTTTTTTTAAACTAGTAATTGAAGCTAATGATGTTCTGTAATAAATAAATTAGCATAATGAGAAAATTATTTTTATTAATAATAATCGAAACTCTAATGATTATTTGTACACGTGAAAATAACATAGAGTAGCAACTATATAAATTTATTTTGATGTAAAAAATATAAAAGAATTAATTTAATTGAGGTCCGATTTCTAAAGATTATATTTATTTAGAGTTTAAATTATTTTAAACTACAATTTATGTAATACTCCATCAATGTCAATTAAAACTTATTTGTTTATATAAACAATAGAAAATCATCCTTTTATACCATTTGAAAAATGAAGAAAAAAATGGAGGATTAGGTGGGATGGTGTAAATTAAAAGAAATTTTAAAAAAGAAATTAAGAGGGGAAGGTTATGGTGGTCAGAGATGGTGAAGTGGGGTAAGAAAAATGTCATGCTCTGGGCGGGTACCTTCGGTGTGGCTGACACTTAAAGAACCATTGTTGATTCCCCAAGAGAACCACCTGGTCTCATCGTCACATCTTACTCAATAGCAGAAAAATTTCTCAAGTACAAGTCACCAATGAAGAAATAAAATTCTTATTAAACAACCTCAATTGACCAAGTTTGGAAAAAGGAATAAATAAACAATACTTAATAATTCTTTACTCATAGTCCACAAA
>JAOTQJ010000002.1:22245083-22264038 GCA_025642045.1 Solanum sejunctum
CAAGAGAAAATTTAATAATTGATATATTTTGGCAATTGAATATCTCAATCATATTTCGATTTCAATCATGAAAAAAGAGGCATCTTAAAATTTTTATGTGATCTATTCAAATTATATATTTTAAAAATAAAAAAATAAATTACGTATATAAAATTTACTTAAATAATAAGTTTATATTGATATTGAATCAAAATATAAATTTATTTTATTTTATTCTTTTTTTTTAGACAATTTTTTTAAAGTAATCACTTTTTATAATATTAACAACTTAAAAAATATTTTAAATATTTTTAATTTAAAAAATATTTAACAGCACTTATATACCAAATATATCAATAAATTTTTTTAGATAAAATATTTTTATTCACACACATAATGACTTAAAATCTAGTTTTTATAAATTTTTGAAGGTTCAGTGCCAGGCCACATATTATTTTTTAATTGGTTGTTTTTGTCATGTCACCACAGAGTGTATCACACACTCCTTGTACTTTTTGCTAATCATCAAAAAGTGTCTACCAGGAATAATTTTTCAATAGTCTTAACAAGGTGTCTAAGTTAACCCTTAGATTTACTCTAATTAGGAAAGAAATTAGACGACTAGTAGGGGTAAGGTAATATTTGTTCTTGTAATATTATAGGTTAGTAAAGATAGTTGTGTATATATATATTGTATTATTATTATTCGTTATTTATTTTGTAATATTTATTATCTTTATAAATTATCATTTATTTTTTATTTTAATTGTTTGGTTTTATATCTAGTATTTTCTATTTTGGAGATGATATTTTTTAGATGATCATCTTTCGAAAATAACATTTCTATCTCTATAAGGTAATAGTTAGATGTCCTACATTTTATCCTCCCAAACCCAACTTATAAAATTTTATTGGGTGTATTATTATTATTATAACACTTCTAAATCAATTAGAATTTTACCCAAATTCAAAATAGTCAAGCTGAAACAGAACCGAAAGGAAAAAAAAAATTGTTTTAGAATATTTTTGGATAAGAAATCAAAGAAAGAAAAGTATTTCTTTTTTCCACTCCAAATGGCTGAGAAAGCTACTTGGGTTCATCGTCTTCATCTCAGCCCTCTGTTTCAGAACTTAACACACTAATTATTTAACAAGACTCCTAAATACTCGTTTACCTATGTGAATGCACTTTTCCCCTTTGTTGCGAAAGTCCCAACGACCCTACAATTTCAAGAACGCTTCCTAACAAAGTTGCACAGAAAAAGAGAGATTAATTAATTGGAAAAAAGAGAACTTTCTTCACAAATTACGACAACCCACTTAGTAAATCCACTTTATTTATCGGCCCAAGTTGTCAATTGAGTGATTTATTGGAGATAAATGGAGGGGTTTGCTGAGGATCATCGGTTGAAGGAGGAGGAGGTGATGATTGAGGAGACCAGTGATGATTTTACTTCGGAAGATGAAGGAACCGATGATTACCGGAGAGGAGGTTATCATGCCGTCCGTATAGGTGATACCTTCAAAGGGGGTCGATATGTTGTCCAGAGCAAGCTGGGTTGGGGTCATTTCTCTACTGTCTGGCTTGCTTGGGATACTCTCATGTCCGTACGTTTCCCCCCAACACCCTTCTCTTTTTTACTCATCTTTTAGGTGCTGTCGATTTGTTTTCATCTGTTAATGTTAGGGATTGCGGAATTATGGAAGACCCAAATTGAGATTTTATCACATCCACTATTCAAATGTTGAAATATTTTCAGCTTTTAAAGTTTGACTGCTTGTGATTTCCTTACATGTACCCTTTTTGATTGGGATTCTTTATCTACCTCTTTAATCGATTTTGTTGTAATATTTGTATGTTTAAGTGCTCTGCTGAGTTACATTTGACTTACTCGCAATTGTGCATAAGCATGAAAACTAGCTAAGTTGCTTGTTAGAAGAACTAAGGTTTGCATTTCTGAATTGTTAGTGACATTGTTTTGCTCGATTATTGATAGTATCACGGTAAGTAGTTAACTTTTTGTGTATGCATCTTTGTCAATAATGCAGCAATTTGTAGCATTGAAAGTACAAAAGAGTGCACAGCACTATACGGAGGCAGCATTGGATGAGATTACAATTCTAAAGCAGATTGCAGAAGGTGACCCTGAGGGGGAAAAGAGTGTAGTGAAGTTACTGGATCATTTTAAGCACTCAGGTCCAAATGGCCAACATGTGTGTATGGTTTTTGAGTATTTGGGTGACAATCTCTTGTCACTTATTAAGTATACTGATTATCGAGGACTGCCTATTCACATGGTTAAAGAACTCTGTTTCCATGTTTTAGTGGGTTTGGATTATTTGCACAGACAACTTTCTATCATACACACTGATCTGAAACCTGAAAATGTGCTGCTTTGTTCCACGATTGATCCATCTAAGGATCCCAGAAAATCAGGAGCTCCTCTTATTCCTCCTAGTAATATGGACAAGACGTCACTGGAATCTGGTACTGTAAAGGGACGTGTAAAATTCTATGGGAATTTAACTAATAATCAGAAGAAGGTCAGAAGAAAGCCTAAAGAAATAGCTCAAGGTTCTGCTGGGAAGACAGCTGTTGAGTCATCTCTCAATACAAAATCAAACGCAGATTTACCAAATGATCCGCTTGCTGGTTCTGTTAATGTTAATGGATTGTCTAGCTCTGATGCTGCAACAGCCAGTGGGAAAGAACATGTGAGTCCTAAGAGAGGCAGTGGTTCTAGAAGAAGGAAGACATTGGAGTCTCTGGACCTAAAGTGCAAATTGGTTGATTTTGGGAATGCTTGTTGGACATACAAACAATTCACAGATAATATTCAGACAAGGCAGTATAGGTGCCCTGAAGTTATACTTGGGTCTAAATATTCAACCTCAGCAGATCTTTGGTCCTTTGCTTGCATTTGTTTTGAGCTTGCGACTGGTGATGTATTGTTCGATCCTCACAGTGGTGACAACTTCGATAGAGATGAGGTACAAGATTATGAATGCACTGCTTCCCCCATAGCTATTAGTACTTCATATGACAAGGATATACTAGTAATCAATAGTCTAGAGCTATTGTTTGTTTGTAGTTCATGTGATTTCTTCCTATAGCATGATTATTTAAAGAGATGGGAGATTAACCATCTTTTGGCTAAAAATGGGTTAAAAAACTGTTTGCCTTCTTTAGATTATAGGCACTGCCCATACATAGTTGTTTAATCCTTCTTGTTGAATAAGGTGTATAGTAATTTTGACAGCTTTACATATTTGAGTAACATTCCTTAATACATTAGGTATTTGCAAAAGCCAGTAGTTATTTGTATGAAAAAGGTGGTCTAATATGCATTTGATGTCCTGTTGAATTTTGTTCTTCTATTGTCAAATATATCAAACATTTATGCTTTAGGTCAGGTCAACTCAGCAGTTCAGGTGTTGAAAGTTGAATGAGAAAATTAATATGCTCTAAGAAAATCTGATGGTAGTACTGTTATAATTAGAAAAGATAAATCTTTTTCCCAATAGCTGCATTTATGGAAGTGGAGATGGAAGATACGCTGGGTTCAACAGTTAGCCTAGAGTCTTCTGTTTGTGCTTTACATTTCCACTTGGAGCCTTGTAAAAAGTGATTTAGATATCCAGAGTTCTCGCAATAATCTCATGATCTTGTTGCATCCATTATTGTTTTTCTGGAATTTAGTATATAGACGGCCCAGTTTTTCTCTGCAGAAATCCACATCAAGCTCAAATTACTGACCTTATAATCTTTTGGATATTCGATTTTTTGGCTAGCAAATAGACAAAAGAAGTGGAAAATATAAGTTGTGTCTTTGCTATTCATTTGAAGGATTGTATATAATGTATAAAATCTCATTGACAATAAGTACATGCTTTCATGAGCTATAATCAAAGTTATGCTTTTACTTTGTTTTTTCTGCACTGCTTAGAATGTCTCCCCTCTTTTGACTTCTCTGATCCAATTTTGTGCATAATTTGGATAATCATCACTTTTGTTTCATTTCTCTCTTACATTGTCTTTCCATGGAGATTTATTTGAAATATAACAAATGAGTTAAAGAGAAACTTGATATTATTGGATTCAACTTTTCATCAATGTTGAGATAATTCAATAACACTTGAGGCTATGTGTCTTCTTCAGACAGATGAGAACAGGGATAGAAGAGAGAAGTGGTATGGACTCTAGCTGATACCGATGATAACAATGTTGTCTAGGAACTTAAGAGATTGGTGATGAACAAAAGATTTTTAACATAGACTTGAAAAGTAACTATTCTAAATGGGGGATAGTAGGCAGCTTTTTCTTATTCTGGATTTTGGATGAGAATATATGTTTCAGTTTTGGGGTGAACGTCTCTTAGTGCCGAGGGTTAAGTGCACAATGATGCTTAAAAGTTGTCAAAGATGAAAGGCTAGTTCGACAAATAGACCAAGTTATCTCTTAGATTGGTTAATGGACCGTGTCTTCAACTTGTAAGACATGGGATCAAAATATAACTTGGCCAACTGCACAGATGATCTTTATCTGTTTCGACTCATAACTCGATTCTTCTTATAATGAATTTCTAGCTTCTTTCTGGATATAAATTTACAATTCTTTATTTTTTTGTTGTCGTTTACCAAAAAATTATTATTGTGATTTAATACTTGATATAACACTAAGCATAGACAACATATATTTACTAAAACTTTCTTGGGTTTGGCAGGATCACCTAGCACTAATGATGGAGCTTCTAGGAACAATGCCCCGAAAAGTAAGAGAAAGTACCTTTAACCACTTCAAAGTTCTTACACTTTTATGCAGCAACCATTTTATGAACATATTATGTCCTTTCCAGATTGCCTTGGGTGGCCGTTATTCACGTGAGTTCTTCAATAGACACGGTGACTTGAGGCATATCAGACGGTTACGCTTTTGGCCGTTGGATAAGGTCCTGGTAGAGAAATACGAATTCAGCAAGCAAGATGCAAAAGATATGGCTGATTTCCTGATCCCAATACTCGATTTTGATCCAGAGAAACGGCCAACTGCAGCTCAGTGTCTTCTTCATCTATGGATCAATGCAGGTCCCACCAATTTGGAACCTCGCGTGCCTGATGCATCATCTATAGCCGCTGATAGTGTAAACTCTGAGCACATTAAGAGAGACAAGGAAAAGAAAGAGGCAATGGAGATGAGAATGGGGAATATGTCTATTAACTAGGACCTAAGTTGCTCAGCCTCTCCAAAACTGTTGCTGCACTCGTGTCGGATCCTTCAAAAATACACTATTTTTGGAGGATCTGACACACACCCGTCGACATATTTGAATAGTCTGAGCAACATAGACTAGGACTATAAAATTGTCAAAGTTCCTTAAGACAAGGTGTGATATTCCCACAGAAGCTTTAACCAGTTCATCTCACTAAGAAATCTAGTATATATTGTTGAATTATAGAACTGGTATATTCTTATATTGTGTCTTAATTCATTAAGTCATGTATAGTTTAAAAGCATTATGGCACCACATATTAGCTGAAAATCTTGGCGAGTTTATGTAAGTATATTATTTTCTTTAATAATATATGATCATTGTGTATTTGTGTTATTTGCGTAGATGATCTATCAAAAACATTCTTTCTACCTTTATAAGCTACGGTTAAGGTTGCGTATGCTCAATCCTCTTCAAACCCACTCGTGGTATATGACAACAAAGAGGATTTTGGGATTCAAAGTAATTGTTAATATAGGAAAATTTAATTTAAATTGGGACATGATTATTTATTCTCTATTTTATTTTATGTGTCACAGTATAAATTTTAAAAGTCAACTATCAGTTTCAATAGTAAATTCAAACATAAAATATCTAAATTTTTAAAGTAAAATTTGTATAGTAATTTTTTTTAATAAGTCACATAATTAATAATTTTAAAAATATAATATTTTTTTAATTTAACTCTTGAAATTTAAATAACATCACATAAATTGAAATAAAAAAGTACATAAGACGATAATACATTCAATAGAATGACATATACCTAAAGAAAATTATTTTAAATTGAACAACTTCTAATATAATATGATTTTTTTTCATGGAAAATGTGAATAAAAAATATAAAATGGAAAGAAAGAGGCATGGCAGGAAACGTACGTCATGGTCTATTTGAATCTCAATAATGTGGCCGCTTCCCTTGCTTTCTCTTTACCCGTAAAAAGTCAATACTTTTCATCTATTTTATTTTATATGATATAACTTTTATCGATAAAATTAAAATCATAATTTTTTCTATTGATGATAGTTATTTTCAACTATAATAATTCTGAACATGAAGAAATGCATGTTATTGTACACTTTGAAAAGAAAAATTATAGTAACTTATTTTATACTCATGAAGTATAGTATGGTTATAGCATATGTTGAGATCATTAAAGATCTCAACATGTATTGCTCCTATTTTTAATTTATAGATTAAGTTATTATTAGATAAAGAATATAAGTTTTTTTATATTTTTTTAAAAAAATAGATTCGCGATAGCTAGCATATGAGGAATTTTTTTCATTATTATAATTCTTTGAACGAGTTAATCCGTTTTGCTTTATCAAAAAATTGAGTGTCAATTTTTACAAATCTAGAAGTATAAATATAATATTACAATGAATTAGCAATTTATTTGATAGAGAAATTAAATAATTCGTCTTTGTGCCAATAAGTTAATACCTATAAAATTTTCATTTGTTTATTAATGATTAATCCAATAATTCAATATCAGCAAGTCACTGTAGTCTAATGAACATCTTATATCACAAAAATTTATGGTGCAGTGAATAGGGCTGATTTTTCCTTAACTAAAGGTTTTGGGTTCGAACTTTAGAATGGAAAAATTTTTCATATGGAGCGCTTCTTCCTAAATAAGACCCTATGCAACATGAATTTGAATATAATCAAGCTCAAATATAAATATCGAATATCAAACGAAAGAAAAATAAAAAAACAGCTCACGTACTGCCTCCTTTTTGGTTTTGACAAATTTTGGCATTTCACATGGCAGTTGGTTCATGTCACTTCCACATTTCTATATTTGGTATTTTAATGTCACTTTCACATTTCTATATTTGGTATTTTAAGTACAACAACAATAATATTACTTCAATACCTTAAAAGTTCTCGCTCATTGCGAGGTAAGGGGGATCGAATGTATGCAGCCTAACCCCTATGTTTAAAAACATAGCGCGACTGTTTCAGGATACTTATTTTTTAAAAATTTACTTATTTCAAAAAGCACATTTTATCAAAAGACCTTTTTGAACAAATAATTGTACAAAATATCAATTTATTATTTATATTTGACTAACTAATTTAAAAATACTTTTGTTCTCAATATATAAATACTAGTACCATTTGCTCGGTCAATATTCCAAAAATACTTAAAATTCTTATGTTTGCATTTTTTTAAAAAAAAGACTTCTGTGACTGTTATTACAACTTATATATATATAAGCTACTTGAGTAGCTTCCGATCGTGTTATGTGCTTGAGTAGTTTTCGATTGTCTTATTTGCTTTAGTTGCTTGCTTCTTCTCTTTTATTACGTAAGGCCAATAAAAAATATTTTGCAAATTTTTTATGGCTTCCTTATATTTTTCAGTTGCTTCAACTATAATTTTACAATATTATTCTTAATAAAATATTTTTCTAGCTGTTTCAATTATGATTTTACTGTACAATCTTAATAAATTATTTTAAGCATATAAACGTTAAAATTAGGATAAAATAAACATAAAATTTTAAAATTGAGTCTTCTTTTTTAAGCTGGACAAACAAAATTAAAGAATTAAATGATTATATTCATGTTAAAAAGGAAATACTTTAAAAAATTCTCAAAATTTTCTATGTGCAACATAAACTAAAACAAAATAGATAACAAATAAATATTCTATAGGTCTCAGTAATTAAAAATTTAATTTTTTAAAATATATAAAAAAATTTATGAATATCATATAAATTAAAAAAATAATTTTATTGAACCCGTACTAGTACAAACTTTCATAACTAGTCATCATCAACATACCCCAGTGCCTCAAAAAGGCTCCCGCTCATTGCGGGATGAGGGGGGATCGGATGTACGCAGCCTAACCCCTATGTTTAAAAACATAAAACAACTGTTTCCAGATGACCCATAAGGAGCGTCACAAGTTGCATTGACTAACTGCTACTTTATAAATGAAAAAAGCGCAGACAATTTAAAGAGTCATTTTGCTTTATTCCATCATACTCCAAAATAAAAAAATAGTCCATCTTTGACTTCATCCGAAATTAATGGAAAAACTTTTATAACTAGTATTAGCTAAAAAAATACGGTCAAACACTTCAATTTTCTAAAACAAGCCCTTTCCTTTTTTCTTTTTCATTTTTGTTTATTAAAAGATAAAATACTTTCAACTCTCCAGTCTTTACACAAAGTTTGGCCAAGGTACAAGAGAAATTTAAAAAAATAATATGGATTCTTCTTCTAGTAAAAATAGTAGCAGCAGAGTTTTGTGGTTAATTGCAATTCCCTTGATTTTAGTGTCTCTCTATTTTGGCGTAGAAAGTTCAACAAGTTATATTTCTTCCAATATTAATCCACCAATTCCTCAATTAGAGAAGAAGTTAATATTAAGCCATTTAGAGAAGGTTGAAGCTGGTCTTGTTAGAGTCAGAGTTGCTATAAAAGAAGCTCAAAGTAAAAAGCAAACATTTCAAGATCCTGATTATGTTCCTAATGGTCCAATTTACTGGAACCCCACTGCTTTTCACAGGTATAAATACTAGTATAACTCATAAAGATTTGATCTTTTTGCTTATAGAATTAAATGGACCAAAAATTCTTGAACTTCTCATTATCCTCTCTCCATCCCAATTTATGAGATTGTGATAAGTTTGTATACATTTTACTCCAAGACCCAGTAGGATTCCACTGATATGTTATTGTTGTTGTATATGAGTGATACTAAAAAATTACTGTTCAAAACACTCTCTGCCTCATAGTGGTAATACATTCTACCCTCTCTTCAGACTCCATTTATGGATTCCATTGGATATGTTGTTGTTGTACATCGAAAAAATATCTTATGGCTACCCCACAGATATTTAGATTAAATAGGTAGGAAAAGAAAAAAAATAGAAAGTAATGTTTTCATAAGGAAAAATTAAGAAGTTTTTTACTATTTCACCGAGAATTTGTATTCCATCATTCATTTTTATAGTTATTTGATTCGATGAAAAATGAGTGGAAAAATCATGTTTTACGACACAAAATTTTCACTGGTTCCAAGTGGGAGAAACCATTGTTTGTTTCTAGTATTGTGATCTTTGAAACTAAATTGGATTAAATCATCAATTTTGTAAAATAAAATTTTGAAGAATTTTAAAAATTATACGAATAGTACTATAGGATGGTATTTTACTCACGTCAATATGATGAAAAACTAGAAGTTCATGCAGTTTGAATCTCGAGAATGAAAAACAAAAAATTGTCATAGAAATGGGACGGAGGGAGTAGAATGAAATGGATCAAAGGTTGTTGAAATTTTGACAATGGAATTCAAGATTCTTTTTTGGGGTATTGCAGGAGTTACTTGGAAATGGAGAAACATTTCAAGATTTACGTATACGAGGAAGGTGAGCCCCCTGTATTTCACTATAGTGCTAGTCAAGGAATCCTGGGAATTGAAGGAATTCTCATTCATCAGATTGAGATTAGCAAGTTTCGGACGAATGATCCTGAAAAAGCCCATGTTTACTTCCTTCCGTTCAGTGTCTTATCGATTGTAAGCTACGTTTATGTTGTCAATTCTCGGGTATGGGGTCCTATGCAGAATACAGCAGCAGATTATATTGATGTTATATCGAGAAAATACCCTTATTGGAACAGAAGCCTTGGATGCGATCACTTCATGCTTGCTTGCCATGATTGGGTAAGAAACACAACTTTCCATTAACTATGTTTCATCGGAATAGAGACAAGTTTAGAATTTAAACTTGATATGTTCAGCCTTATGTTCTTGCCGTTATGATTATGGGACATTTCACTTTTGAAATCTGTTTAAGAATTTAATATTTGTTGAAATTTTAGGTAATTTTTCACGTATATGTTCAAAGAGTGTTAAAAGAATAGTGTAAATGGCATAAGAATCAGGGCAGATCCAACACTTTAGGTAGAAATGATTACTATAGGTGTCCATAAACTTTAAATCCTGGATTCGCTAATGCTAAGAATCATAACTCGTGATATCTTGTTATGCAATTTTTCGTTAAAAGTCTTCAAATTACTTTGAGGCTGTTTTGTTTGATGTCTATGGGAGATACGGTGCTTCTTCTTAAGTAATTCCCATATTGCAGGCTCCTGAAATTTCCTTTGCGGTTCCTTACTTGTATAAGAACTCGATACGAGTGCTATGCAATGCAAATACCTCCGAAAGATTTGATCCTACCAAGGATGTATCCTTGCCAGAAATCTATCTTCCTCGAGGTAAAATGGATGGCTTAATTGGAGGTCCGTCTCCATCCCATCGTTCTGTTCTAGTATTCTACGCGGGAGGAATCCACGGCTACATAAGGCAAGTACTAATGGAGCACTGGGGAAAGAATGATGATCCTGACATGCAAATTCACGAGTACCTTCCGAAGAACATTTCATACTATGGCATGATTAGAAAGAGCAAATTCTGTATTTGCCCAAGCGGTTATGAAGTGGCTAGCCCAAGAATGGTTGAGGCACTTTATATGGGGTGTGTACCGGTACTCTTGAAGGATCATTATGTAGCGCCTTTTAAAGATGTTTTGAACTGGAAAAGTTTTGCTGTTGAAATGAATTCGACGGATATACCTAATCTGAAGACCATCTTGATGTCAATATCTCAAACGCAGTACATCAGAATGCAGAAAAGAGGGCTTCAAGTTAGGAGGCATTTTGAGGTAAATTTTCCCCCAAGGAGGTACGACGTTTTTCATATGATTCTTCATTCCATTTGGCTTAGGAGGCTCAACATTCAAGTCCATGATACTAAGGATGGATGACTGATTCACGATAACTATACTGTATTATTTGGCTATGTTGCTCGGATTCTACAAAAATATATATCGTCATACTCAATGAATGAAAGTTCGCGCATCATTCTGCATTTAGGAGATATTAGGACACACATATAGTTCATATTCACAACATTTTGCACTGCACTTCAACCCTTTTAATGTTGTAACACTCATTTTTACAATATGATTTGTGATTTTAGCAAAAAGTGTATGACTATCGAATCTAAACGAGAGCATTGACATTCTTGGAGAATCTGAGCAACATAGTTGTTTGGTTAAAGGAAGTCTTTGCATAATATCCCCATTTATGAATTCCAGAGTCGAATCTATTACACAAGGGAGAAACACATTTAAAAGCATATTAAATCCCTCGAGATTCATTAAAATGGCATGCTATTGTTGCAAAATTATTTGAAATTGTTAACTTACTAAGCACTTAATGTCAATGGTAAATAATTTGTTATAACATGTTAAATTGCATTAAAAATTTTATATTGGATAACATGACCAGCTTGCACGGCACGGACTTTTCAATTTAGAGGCATGAAGCCAACTCCCCAACGGGCATGTTAAATTAATATTAGAATTCATAAAGTTCAAATCCTGAATCCGCCTCTCAATGTAGACACCGAGATAGGGAAAAATTCCAGTAGATGTATGTACTTTTCTTTGATTAGTTTGCTTCAATGATATGAATAG
This sequence comes from Solanum sejunctum, assembly GCA_025642045.1. NCBI lineage: Eukaryota > Viridiplantae > Streptophyta > Magnoliopsida > Solanales > Solanaceae > Solanum > Solanum sejunctum. The sequence continues at coordinate 22,256,834 of JAOTQJ010000002.1, forward strand.
ACAAGAATGTAATATGGAAACTCTTGTAACATATATAAATATATATAATCTTTCTGCTGATTATTATGTAACATACAGCAGGTAAGTAACCTTCAAAAAGACTTACTAGTAATATATAAGCTTAAAACTTGAATGAACTTAACTGTTTGCAAGCATACAACACTCAATTAAGAGATGAGATCAAAGCCCTGCTCCAGTAGACTTTGAGCTAATTTCTCATTAGCTGCTTCAGAGGGATGGAATCCATCCCAGAAGACGTACTGTGTGGCGTTGGAGCATGTCCCTATTGACCTTACATTGCAAAGGAACGATGTTTCTATCGTACCAGTCCCACAACAAGCCCTCCTTGATTCAAAGAAACCTGCAGGGAATTAAGAAATGCAGATTGTCAACGAAAAATGTGATGCATTGTCCTTTTTGATACTGAACGATGTTTCAGTAAGGAGATTCAAAATATAAGGAAATAAACATACGATCAAATATGCCAAGGGGATGCAACATCTGTTATATATGCATAAAGAGTAACTTCAACCCTCATTGATTATAATTGATCAGTATAGTAAAGATGCAAAAAGAAAATGTGTTTCAGGAAATTACCACTATCTGCAGGTTTAGTGATCATATCATAGAGAGGCTGATAGATGTCGAAGACGACAAGTTTTAGGCCTGGAAGTCTGCTCCTCAAACTTTCTGATGTCCGGTTCAGCTTTTCGTTGAAGAAAATAGCATCTTGGTTCAATCTTGCAACACATTGATTGCTTCCTCTACCAAACAAAGTGATTGCTGCTGGCAAACAACCAGTTGGCGGCAGAGTTGTTACTCCAATCTTCCTTGCTCCCATACCATAAAGGTTCTGTGTTCATACATTGCTGCTGATGTTAAAAATCGATATGGTTTGACATCTGAGATGGATCTATTATTTCGATTTGTTAAGTTTCATAATACCTGAACGAACGTGGTATAAGATTGCATTAGCATGTCGGAAAATCGATCAGGTGAGAAGAACCTGTTGAGCATTGGATTAACATAGTAATTCTGAATAAAATCACTGCTTCCTGCACTTAATAGATGGATTCCTCCTGAGAATATGTTATTAGCCTGTGTCCTCCCTACTAAATTCACTACTTTTCCTTGCCATTCCCTGTAATATTGTAGCTGCTGTCTCAAAGTAAGTGCACGCTGCAAACAACACAATTTCATTCAGGTTAATTCACATATGACCTCTCAAACATTATCTATGTCGCATTTTATATGACACCATTTGATTTGGCATTAAATTCTTTTTAAAAATTGTGGTCTAAACTAATCCTTAAATATATTTCATTAAGAATAAAGATGAAATTTTAACGTTAAAATGCTTCTATTTATAGTAAGGTAATATTCTTTTTCTAAACAGACTATAAAATGAGAGAGTATAATTAGGGAGAAGGGTATCATATGTCCCACAACTTCGCAATTTAAAGTTGATGTACCTTAGTTACAAAAGTGAGTCACATATATCCCTTCTTTACACAAACGTCCCAAATGGATCATATATACTCCTACATTAATTTTTTAAAATAAATTTTAAAAGATGAAAAAAATTATATATGCGAGCTACTTTTTGTAATAATAAAGGATATATATGTGAGTTGGTTTTGTAACAAGGGGTCTCTAATCGCTAAATCGCAAAATTGAGACGTATATCATATCATTTTTCCTTTATAATTAATAAAAAATTTGACCAAAATATAATTATTAAAACTTGTGTCTGAATAGATAGGATATACTTGTCTCTGTGTCTTATTCAAACGATCATGAAAGTGTAAGTATTACAGAAACTAGACCATTGCCTTCCTATAATTAATATATATATATATATATATATATATATATATATAATTTTGAAATTTTCTTTTTACTTTTTTTCTATACGAATATCTAAGGATTAATCCAGTCCACAAGTTTCAATTTTTTTTCTTTTTAATATCATGTCAAGTCAAACAATACTATAAATGAGACGAAGAGAGTATTACTAATAATAGCTAAAGCCTAAAGTTGAAATCCATGACTGAAATTAAACCACAAAATTGAAAAGGAGAATAAAGAAACTAACATAAAGCTGAGGAGTCCTTTCATAATAACCAGAAGCAGCAGAGGCAAAGTTGACACCAGTCAGTATATTTCTTCCTCTTGCCTCTGGGCTAAGGTAAGCTGGTGGATATGTAGTGAAACCAAGATATTCAGCTGCAAATAATTAACACATGCAACTAATGAGACAAGAGATACAGTATTTTTGACGCAGAACATAAATTTATTTAAAGAAAATATTAAATTCTGAACATAAGATATATAATTTTTGTGACGATAATTTTGAGAAAATAATCTTTCTATCTCTATGAGGTAGTGGTAAGGCCCAGAGGTGGAGCTACATTCATTCAAGGGTGATCAGATGAACACTCTACGTCAGAAAACTTTTTTGAATATATATATTAAATATAGATATTTTGATATATATATCAATTGTTGAATACCCTTAATACAAAAATCACTCACCCATAGTCTAAAAGTATAAACACCCTTGACGAAAATGCTGATTCCACTACTAATAAGATCTGCATAGATTTTACCCTCCTTAGACCCTACTCTTGGGATACCACTCACTATGTTGTTGTTGCGTTAAATTCTAAACTCAAAATCTTGTAAAAAGGAATAGAGAAAAGTTGGTGAACCTAGTGAAGAACCTATGACTACCAACTCCATCCAAACTCAATATCTTTAGCTTAAGACTTATAATATATTTTTTAGAAAATAAAAAATTTAGTACAAATAATAGATTTCGAAATCTAGTAACTTAAATAGGACATGATAAAATTTTGAAAGTAAACTAATAAAATTTAAATTTTGAATTTGACTCTGAAACGTTAACATGTTACCAGTGAAGTCAGTAGCCAGCTTTCCATTACAGAATCTTCCCGTAGGTCTGTGCGTAACAAAATCCCTTCCATAAGGAAGAAAATTAGCCTTGATAAGAGTACTTAAATTGTTATTATTTCCAACATCAACTACAGAGTCTCCAAATATGTTCAATGCTGGAACTAGAGGATCTCCATTTGCTACATAAAAAACCACAACAAGAAAAAATAATACACATTTTAAGAACCTCATTTTCTTTTCTTTTTTTTTTCTTCCGTGTGTTTTGGTGGGGGGTGTTGGAGAATTTAAAGAAAATTGTAGTAAAGTAAAGGTCAAAAAGTGAAATAACTGATGGATAGAAAGTGTATTGTTTTTCATGTGAGTATGGGGGCATGTTTGGCACCTCCTAATATTGGTAGATTGGCATTATTAGGATAATATACACACTCCTTTACAAATTACTTGACCCTGTTAATGTGATGATGTTTTAAGAGAAATTTTATTTAGAGGTATAGTTTATTAAATTAATTTTATTAATAATACTTTAAAATTATAAGATGTTTGAATTAATTTTTTTAAAGTGACTTATAAGTTACTTTTTATGTCCCATATTATAATACCGGTATTTTGTTATAAATATTTGTTTGATATTTTATGATCACATATTAAATTAGGATAGAATTAATTAGTTTTTTTTATTTTTCTCCTATCATTAATATGATCTTTGAGAATTTGAATAAATTTATAGATTGAAGAATTTAATGTGCATTGATATAAATTAAACACAAGATAGTAAAATTAATTAATGTATTAATAATTTTTTTTATCAATGTATAATATAGAGAGTAACCATATAATATGAAATGGAAAAAGTAAACTTCGAAAGTCATGAGGTGAGACTTTCCAACTTTGACTTTAAGCTTTTTTTTAATATACTTTTTTAACTTTTAAAAGTGCTTAAAAATATTTTTTTTATATGTACCTAAACACTTTAAAAAAAGAAGAAGATGGTTTAAAAGTAAAAAACTACTAAAAATAAGCCATACTTAAATTTGATTACTACTTTATGTAGTTATTTAATACTAAAAATGTGTTTTAATGAATGAATAAAGAGAAATAATCTTTGAAATAATTTTTAGTATCTCTTAATTACTCCCTTGTTTGGCTATAGAGCTTGGACAATCTATCCCAAGATTAATAGTTATTCTATCATTCTTTTTTAATTATTATATTATATTTTTTGAGAGTTAATTTGACTAATTTTTAAAGTTAAATTAGATTATATTAATTTGATAATATAAAATAAAAAAATTGATATTTAAAAACTATACGAAAAGTACTATAAGTTATAATTTTTTCATATTAATATGATAACAAAATATTTTATTCTTTTAGTCAAAATTCATATTATTTGACTTTAAAAAAAATACTATGACAATTAAAAAGAACAAAAAAAATAGTATTGAGATAATTAATCCTTGTCCATGGATGAAATAATAATTCTGACACAACTTATTTGAGATAATAAATTAATTATAAAAACCTCTCAAATACGTTTTTATGTATAATTTGACATCCTTTATAATTATGCATATGGAGGGAGGAATTATTTTTTATAAAAAATAAACAACATTCTTAAAAATTATGTAAAGCATATTATAACATAATAAATCAAACATTACTAAGAAATAATATTAGAATAAGTAATTTTAACGTATAGTTATTTTTAACATAATTACTTTTAGCAAAACTTGTCTTCAAACCAAATAATTCATAAGGATATAGTATAAGAAAAAATAATAGTAAAAACTCTTTTTATTTATTAAAATTAAAAAATAAAATATTTATTTTGATAGATCAAGTAAATGTTTTGGAACATGACATTTTAATATTGAAATCTAATATTAAAATATATTATTTTAATAAATATAAATTGACAAGAATTTGATTAATTATTCTTGGTGTAACTTATGTAATCAATGTTCACTAAATCATGCTGTTGACACCCAATTTTTACCCTTCACGATATCAAATTAATCACCGAGCTTTATTTTATTTTTAACGATTTTTGAACCATTATTTATTAAAAAAAAAATAGGCGCATGGGGGCCACGCGCCCCCAATATTCCATATACCCAATATATCCATCTTCTTCTTCCTCATTTTTAAAACAGAAAAACCTAAAAACTAAACCCAGACGCCAAACCCGTTCCCCTTTCCCCTTCTTTTTCTCCCCTCCTTCAACTTTCAAAATCCTAGCAGCGCCGCACCCCTCCCCCAAATAACAAGACCCGACAAACCCGCTCCTCCATGATCCATTGTCGGTCACGTGTACCTTTTTTTTCAAAATCAAATTGATCCGTTTCATACCTTAATGAATGGCTATATAATCTCTCTTCTTTCTTCGTTGAAAGGCGGCAGGGAGAGTAGAAAAACAACCCTAAAAAATCTTGTCAGTGATCAACTCGAAAGAGGCGATCGACAAGAGAAACTCGACTGATTTCCATAGCCGTCCAATTTCTAAAAAATGCATCTGTTCGTTGAGTCGAGGAATCTGAAATAAGCTCTGTTTTTGTGATTCATTGTTAAGCTCGTCGTCGTCCCAGTTCGTTGCCCCAAAAAAGGTAATATCCCGATCTCGCTTTTCGTTTAAGTCTCACATATTGTTGTTGAGTGTAATTGCTGGAGATGTCTCGAGAATATTCATATTCATAGTAGTTCAATTCCGACTGAAAATACTCTGTTTGAGCTGGATGACACCATGGCTCATTGTGGACTGGTCGACAATGTTTATTTCTTTCCCTGTGAATATAGTCTGTGAATAGTGTTATTATATCTGCGGGCACTCTAAAAATGTTATTTTGTGTTTCGGGTGTAAGCTATAAGTTGTCGTGATGAGTTAATGCTGTGATTCTATTGTTACTGTGTTGTGTATTGATTTCAAGTTTTCTTGCTCAACTTAGTGTTTCTTAATCGATTTTAAGTTTTTCCCCACCTAATGATGATTGAAAATGATCACTCTTCCTGTGTGTTGTACGTTAAACTTTTGACCTGAGCATGTTTTGTTGTTAAAATTGGTGTCTATTGCCTGGTACTGTCATCTAGTTTATGTATCTATTTGTTTCATCTAGGTGCTCTCTTTAAAATCATTTAGCGCTATGTCCTCTGATGTTTGTCAATTTCTGGAGAGTATTTTGACATAATGTTAGTTTCAGTCGGCTTTCAAACTTCAAAATCTTGGATCGTGGTCTGTCATATCGTTTTAGTTCTTTCTACCCGCATTTGCTTTTCACAGACTACCTAATCGATCTCCAAATCTAGCTATTGGATGATTGATATCAGGGCACTACTGATGTATTGTATGCTTTAACTTAAAGGTTTAACTCTATATATGCTTAAATCTTACATTAACACAAACCTGTTTCACTGTTTGGTTATGGCTGGTTAGCTTGGGTTTGTGCTGTTTTAGCTGATTTTTGAGTAAAAGATTTGAATCATCTTCAAGTTGTTGATTCTCGAATTTGAATTCAGCTTCCACTCTTATTTACACTCTTCTTTGGGATATCATTTGGGTTTCTTTAACTCAATATTTTTCTTCAAGGTATTAGTAATTTCTGTCTAGATTTACATTCTTGTTGCTTAGACATCTTAGTTGTGGCTACATTTAAATCACTGCTCGCATTTTCTTTACATTGCCAGAAATATGAAGAATTAGATCATTGGTCTCTTTACTACTTGAATCTGATATAGGGCTTGAATTGCATAGGATTTGCTTGCTTTTTCTTTGTCTTTCAGAAAATCCTGTTAGGATGGAATCCTATCTGTCAATTAGAAAGGATCATATCTTATAGTTTTATCCAAGCTTAACTTGTTTGTGACTGAATTAGTTTTGAGAACTTTAATTTGTGAGGATTTTAATTTGTGCCTGTTTGAGAGTTTTGAGCTGCTGCTAGAATCCTATATCTTGCTTTTCACTTTGTTTTATGAGTCAGTATGGTCCCGTCATGTTGTTAGTATTAATAAAATTGAGCCTCTTACTAATTCTTGATTTTATTTCTTAGCATGAATGATGCTATGAGTTCATTTTAGACTCCACATGTTGCATTTTCAGGGCCATAGGGGCCCAAACTTCCTCTTCTTCGAGTCAACCCAAAAGAAGCCACCATACGAATCTTGGGAAACAAGAACTGCAGTTATACACTAATATTCATGTGTATATACAACAATACAAGAAAAAGGCTCAAAAGTGGCAACAAACGGGACAAAGGCCCAAAATCGCCAACTCTCTTCTTTATTCCTATATATGTTTG
>JAOTQJ010000002.1:22264138-22292910 GCA_025642045.1 Solanum sejunctum
TTAGATATTTTACATGGCAAGAATTCTCTATACTAGCCTAGAGTCTTCTAGAAGCTCCCAATGCCTTCTTGCAAGTTTCACATGTTTCTAGGGAATTCTAGAGAGTTCCGGAATCTTTCAGACTGTTCTAGAGAACTCCACACTTCTCTAGAACCTTCTAGATTTTTCTAGAGAATTCTCTACATCTATAGAACCTTCTAGACTATTAGATAAAGTAGGAAATGATAATTTTAACACTCCCCCTCAACGACTACTTTCTCTTATCGCGGTTCTCGTAGTCATGCCAAGCCTTTTTTGAAATTCTTCCACCTTGTTGCCTTTCTCCACTCTTTTCTTTGATTTACTTCTTCAAATGAGTTTGTCTTCTTGATTCTGATATCTTCCACTAAAGCGACATTAGCATATTTGGGATTCAGCTTACGTTTCCTCTTTGACCTCCTTGGTGGAGATTCTTCTTTTCCTATCTCATCCAATTGACTCGGCCTTGCTTCTTCTGGTGTTATATAGTGTACTTCTGTATGCCATGGACCTCTATCCCTTACTGGTGAGCTTGCTTTGCCCTTTTCTTCATGTGGCTCGTTCTTCGCCAGAACTTCTTGTATTGGGTGAGCTTCACTTGTTTCTGGTTGTTTCTCTAGTCTTTCTTGAAGTCTTTCTTCAATCTCCTTGAATATAGATTGATGTACACCAGTTTTCCATGTACTCTTTCCCTTGGAGTTCCGGAGTCTTCCAGACTGTTCTAGAGAACTCCACACATCTCTAGAACCTTCTAGATTTTTCTAGAGAATTCTCTACATCTATAGAACCTTCTAGACTATTAGAGAAAGTAGGAGATGATAATTTTAACAATTAAGAATGAAAAGCCAAACAACGAAGATTAGCTTTGTATATCTTGAACTCTGTCCTCCACTTTTCTCCTTACTAGTTCTGAAGATGAATTAGTCTAAATGATTGAAAATTCACGCTTAGGAATTGATATAGGGTTGAAAACAATCTCAAAACGATAGGGTTTTAAAATAGGATATGTGGAAAAAGGACTAGAATGCCTTTGCTTTTAGGAATTAAAGTGTTTCCTTTGACCTATTCTCGCCTTTAAAAGGGATAGTGATGTTATTCTACTGAACGTGAAAAATATTTGGTGTCAACTGATATTGTATTATCAGAGGCTACAATATTCTTCTATGCACCTCCTATTTGTTCTATCAGGTGGGAGAGGGAAGGAGAGAAGATAAGCACTACGAGAGACAAGATGAGAAAAGAAACATTGAGATCGTTTACACATATGTAGAGGAGGTGTTTCAACTCCCCAGTTAGGAGGTGCAAAAGCTTGAATTTAGAAGTTACACAGAGGGGCAGGAATAGACCATAAAAGTATTAAAGGGAATTGATTAAAAAGGATATGGTACAATTTCATATCATCAACGATATGATTTATATAAAAAAGAGTGGAGGTTTCATATTTGGGTAAAAAGTTAGTAGGGATAAAATATTGTCTTGCCTTGTGATAGTTTTAGGTTTATCATATGATTAGTTGTGCTATTATGGTAGTATTATTATTGCTCTTTTATTATTTTGCTACTTTTATTTTTTTCTTGCAGAATTGACATTGCTCTTCATTTTAGTGATTATTCTAGATATTATATTTCTTCTTTTCCTTGGGGCAGATACATTTGAGCTGAGGGATTATCGAAAACAACCTCTCTATCTTCATGAGATAGTATAAGGTTTGCATACACTCTACACTCTCCAAGCCCTAATTTATGAGATTTTCACTAGTTTGTTGTTGTTGCAGGAGGAAGAAGATCAGTAGTTTGTTAATTAAGTCAACTATGTTCTGATAGAAGAGAATTTAAATATGTTAAGATAAAAGGTTATGCAATAATCTTGATGCCTTAGAAGGTAAAAACAAGAGCTCCATAAACTAAGAATTCTTTTGTAATATTTTAAGTTGAGGAATTGTAAAATAAGGTGAAATAGGTGTTGCTAATTATATGCTTCACAAAACAAGCGAGGGAGTAGTTAGTCTTGAAGTAATTATTGAATTTGTGATTAGAATGAGTGGTATAAAGTAGGTTACGATTTACTTTGAGTTATATTTTTAAGAGGTGATAAGACATGTTTTATCTAATTTAATTACTTTAACTGCAGTGAATTCCTTTGTCGACTTTCTATATTGAGACAATTTAACAAAGTTTAGTAAAAAACAAGAGAAATGAAAAAAGGAAACAAAAACAAATCCTAAAATAGTATCCAAAGTGAAGCAAGAATATTGTGAAAGCTCCAACAGTTAAAGCATCAAAGATGTCGATGGAGATGAAAAAGAGCATACAGCTACCATGATGAAACCATCTCAGCATAGCAACAAAGGCTAACTTCTAGTCTTTAGAAGTCAATGCTTTTTCATCATTCAAGTTAACTCTCTAGGTAAAGTTCCCTTCCTTAGATCTATCCTTTCATGTGTTAAATCTCGTAAACGAGACTAATTCCACCATCAAAATTGAAATTCTTAATAGGCTAACAAACCATTGTTTTTCTCAGGAGGTGTTGCGAAGAATCTGGATCTACATCCATCAAGAGCTAAGGACTCATCCTCTTGTTAATCTGATAAGTGTCACTCCCTTCCTCTATTCTGATATTACATAGCCTTGCTTAAGCTGTTGAGGATGTAAATTTTTAGGGATTGTTGCAAGCAAAGTGATATTTTAGATCTATGCTTCCATCTGTACAATCATTAAGAACTCATTATAGAGAAAAATAGTTATTAAGATCTCAGTAACATTCTCCTTTTATTCTCCCCAGTTAAATGAATCTCAAAGAGATTAATATGAACTCCTAAGTTTGTTATTATTGTACACCTTAAACTCTTACCAAGTGGCATAGTACTAGACTATATGAACTCACTTTATGTTGTACATTTAACAATATGTTTGGGATTCAGAAGCTATAACATTAGTTGATGAACCAAGGGACATTAATTTGGATAGGTACATTTACTGCAGGGATATTTGATTTAGTTATCTGTTTTAAATCAATAAATTCATTTGGTATTTGATTTGATAACTTCTGTAAGTGGATGATCTTCTGGACCTCATGCTCACATTTGCGGATATGTGGATCAAAATGATATAGTAATGAAACCTTTCATGCAATTTCCCTTTTGGGGTCCTTTTGTCCCCCTAATTACGAGAAAGTTATTTCATCAAACTAACAATATGGAGATCGAGCAATGAATAAGTGCTCAGTTAATGGTTCGAGGTAGTGAATTAATAAGAAGGTGAATCAAACCCAAAACATATTACTAACCTTCATTGAGGGCCCATCTTAGTATATTGCAGCGGTGCTACAGGCACGTATACCATACAATCAAGGACTAGTAGATGAACGATATTGGGCTCTTGACCAAATACTAATTGTGATGAAGAGTATTTATTATAATTAATCAATCTGAGATGAACAAGTGCTGCCATATGTAAGATAGTGTGGCCCCTAAAAATAGTGAGCAATTTCGTCTTCATAAGTAGTGGTCTTACTACCAATTGTTGGTGCTTAAAAAATGACTCTGCAAAGTCATTTTAGTATGAACATGTACAATGGGATGTTCAATTCTTATCCCAATTGATACACAATAGTCACCAAAAGCTTGAGATGTAAATTCTCCCATCCAATGGTTCAATACTTTTATTTTTCTTTAAAGACTCAACAGCATATCCAACACTATTCTTAACCTTCTACAAAAGATGAGAAGAGGTAGTATACTTTTTATTCACGAAGAGAATACAAAGTATTTTGAACAAGAACAAGTTAAAGAATTTAATATATACATAAAAATGGAGCAATCTATATTTGTCAATTGACTTCTGCTGCTCTTGCTCCTATTGATGGTGATGGTTATGATGGAACAAATATTAATATTGCACAAGTTTGAGTTATTACTGAGGCAGTAGGAAGTACAGGCAGCGGTAGTTTTAGAGTACTAAATAAAAGAGTCCATACCATTTGGTTGAATTTGATTGTATATGATAAGCATTGAGTTTAATTCTATACCTTTTAATTTTGGGGGGGTTATCTTACAAAAAAAATATAATGGATAGAATTAAACTCATTGCTTATCACATACAAGCAAATTTAACCACATAGGATGGACTCTTTCATTCAGTACTCAAGTGCTACTACTATTTGTACCTCCTGCAGCCTCAGTAGTAACTCCAAATTTTACCATATTAATATTTGTGCACCATCACCATCACCACAAGTAGGAGCAGGAGCAAGATTATTTGTTTATTTTTTCTTTCTTCCATGTTATCCTTTTCTTTTTTTTCTTTTCTCAGTATTATTGTTTTTACTAATTGATGGTTCTTCTATAGCTTGAATAACAACTTTTTTTTGAAAAACATTTTGTTTGCTAACATTGTGTTCCTTAAATTTTGGGGAAGTCATATACTTATCATTTTCTTCATCATCATCATCCACATCCTCATGATCTTCATAATCATCAAGATTTATTAGTGAGTCCTGATGAACTCTGCAACATGCTCTTTGGCCTTGGATAATTTGTTAGAATTATCCAAAGTGAAACCTTTTTGTACGAATTTGTTCAATGATTCTATAAGTCATTCAATCCATCCAATGGTTCAATACTTTTATTTTTCTTTGAAGACTCAATAGCATATCTAGCACTACTCTTAAATTTCAACAAGAGATCACAAGAGTTAGTACACCTTTTATTGACTAAGGAAAATCAAAGTATTTTGAACACGAACAAGTTAAGGAATTCAACATATACATAAAAAAGGGACTAATCTATAGTTGTCAATTGACTCTTTACCTTGGATAATTTCAACAAATTATCCAAAGGCAAAGATCCTGTTCAAAAGTTTAACAAGACTCCACAAATCAATCTCGATGATCATGAAGATCATGAGGATGTGAAAGATGATGATAAAAAAGATGAGGAGGAGCATGTGCCTTTCCAAAATTTAAGGAACACAAATTTAGCAAATAAAATATTTTTCAAAAATTAGTTGTTCATCAACCTATAGAAGCACCATAAATTAGTAATTGTAGACTTGGGGGAGGTGTATTCGTGGGGTGGTATATAGAGAGATATTGCCAAGTTCGTAGCCAGTTGTCACAATTGCCAACAAGTAAAAGCCGCACATCAAAAGCCTGGTGGCCTAGCTAAGACATAGAAATTCCAACTTGGAAGTGGGAAGAGATCAACATGGATTTTCTGGTTGGATTGCCAAAGACTAGGAAACACGTTAATTCCATTTGGGTTATTTTGTATAGAATGACAAAGTTGTCTCATTTTCTACTAATTAAAACAACTTATAGTGCCGAAGATTATGCCAAGTTGTATATTAATGAGTTCGTTAGGTTGCATGGGGTACCCTTGTCTATCATTTCAAATCATGGTGCTCAATTAACTTATTATTTTTGGAGATCCTTCCAAACGGTTCTTGGTACTAAGGTCAAGCTTAACACGACTTTTCATCCAAAAATGGATGGTCAAGATGAAAGGACTATCCAAACCGTTGAGGTATGCTTAGGTCTTGTGTTTTGGAGTTTAAGGATAGTTGGGATAAACATCTTCCACTTATTGAGTTTGCTTACAACAATAGCTACTACTCTAGTATTAGCATTGCTCCCTTTGAAACTCTATATAGTAGGCATTGTAGATCCCCGGTTGGGTGGTTTAATGAGGGAGAGATGGCTTTGTTATTCCCGGATTTAGTTATGGAAGCTTTGAGGAAGGTGAGGTTGATAAGGGAGAGGTTGAAAACGACTCAAAGTAGACAAAACTCTTATTTCGATATGAGAAAAAGAGGTCTTGAGTTTAATATTGGTGATTAGGTATACTTAAATTCTCACCCATGAAGGGTGTGGTCCTATTTGGCAAGAAAGGGAAATTGAGCCCAAGTTTTGTGGGGCCTTATAGAATTGTAAGAAGAATTGGTAAGGTTTATTTGGAAAGAAAAGGAAATTGAGCCCAAGGTTTGTGGGGACTTATAGAATTATAAGAAGAATTGGTAAGGTTGCTTATGAATTGGAGTTGACTATGGATGTAAATATGGTTCATCCGGTCTTCCATATGTCTATGTTGAGAAATTTTATTGGTGACTTAAGTACTATAGTGCCCTTAGAAGTTGTGAATGATGTGGAAGATAACTTAACTTATGAGGAGGTCCTGGTAAAGATATTATTAGATAGGCAACTGAAGAGGTTGAGGAGCAAAAAGATATTATTAGATAGGCAACTGAAGAGGTTGAGGAACAAAGACGTAGCATCCATTAAGGTCCTTTAGAGGAATCAACAAGTTGAAAGTGCCACATGGAAAGCCAAAATGACATGAAAAAGTAATATCCATACCTCTTCCACTCTACTCAAGTTGAAGGTAATAAATTAAGTCCCATCTATGATTTCAAGTCTTAAGTTTCATCCCTCATATCATTTTTGCATACATTCATATTCATGGTAACAATTTATGGTGATTTTTTACATTCATGTTGAGACTTTTTGAAAATTATGTTTAAGTGCATTTATTGCATTTTTGTCAGGATGAAAGCTTCATAATCATTTCTCTTGTGCATATTTCTTCGACATTCGAGTATGAATGTTTCCAAGAAGGAGATATTGAACACCTCTCATATGCTTCGAAAATCCCCATAATCGTAATTTCCATATATCTCAAAAATTATGTGTGGCTTTGAAAATCTAACTTTATATTCCTGATCGGGGAAACTAATTGAGTGGGAGATCGGTATAAACCAAATTTTTGAATACCCATAGCGAAAAATAATTTTTACTAATTTTTTGATTTCCAATGTGCATCCGCGACCAGGCCGAGATGCAGATTTGGCACGGATCAGATGCAGACCAGTGTAAGTTTTTCCTCAGTTTCTTGTTTCATCCAGGGGCATTTGGGTAATGACTCAATGCCTATTTAAACATGAAAAAGCCTCTACACTTAGTTATTTTTCACCTTCAAACTCTCAGATGAACACTCTCTAAACCCTCCCCATAAACTATCAATCCCTCCATTCAATCTAAATAATTTCAAGATCTCACTTTAGATTTCTAGGACCAAGTCTCAAGTTTTGCTCAAGTAAATTTCAAGAAAAATCTAAGTTTAAGGTATATAGGTCTTCATCCATGGGTCCTTTCATCCATGGAGCTGAACCTTCTATTTTTATGAAAATTGCAAGATTTCAAGTTGTATTACTTCTGGGTATCTCTTATTATAAATTATGATCGTAAATTATGTGTGGGTTTATCAAGTATTGATTAATTATGCATGAATACCTAGTTTAGTCTCATACCATAAGTTGATTTATATCCATTAAAGTTATACATGATGTGAACTATGAAAAGTACGAACTATTGTGAATTTTGAGATGAATTTCACGGTACCCTAAATGAGGATTTTACTACAATATTGGTGGGTTGATTTGAATTAATTTTTACTCTTCTTGTTATACTCTTGAATTGCATAATTTTGAACAAGTGTCATGAACTCACTATGTGGTGCTAAGTCTATTCCCACGGAATACTTGAAATAATCATAAATTTGATAATAACATGCATAACCTGTAAGAGACATGATAACATGATATGAGTAGCTCAATGACATGCTTGACCTCTTCTAGTGAGCTTAGCTTGAACTTGAACATAAGGGTAAAGTAATAATCCTGTTTGATCCCTCAACTTGACATGAATAGCTCACAAGAGGATAAAATCTTGAAATAGGTCTCAACTTGTCACTTCTAACATCATAGATACTTTTCATGAATTTAATACATGCTTGAAAGCCCTTAATCATCATGAAATCACTTGATTTGTAAATCATGTAATAGTTCATCAATAACTTGAGAATTCTTGTCATGTAATTTTACTTTGCTGAGTTATGTTATGGATTGTTGAGTTGATTTTTTGATTTGTATCTACACCTGACTTGTTTCCTTAGCCATCTTATATGCTAGTATATAAAACATAATGTCCATTTGGGTTTGCATTGTTAATAATATAGATATAGGTGGTAAAGGCCTTCAACAAGCACGTCGTTCAACTCCAGAATCTGTTTCACGATATAGTGAGCCTTCCTTGTTATTCGAATAAGTCTGTTTCATTATTTTATTAAGTATTATAAGTATTTTATTTTTAAGGTAGCTGGAGACTTGTCCCGGCACCTCTTAGATTGGATAGAGGTTTTATAGACATTACGTAGAGATAGTTGATCTATATATATTTTCCAAATTTTATTTCATTAGAAACTATAAGAGACTTATATTTTCCAAATTTTATTTCATTAGAAACTATAAGAGACTTCTTTATCTCAATGGATAACTTTTCTTGAGCATTCTTCTTCTGTTGAGCATAATGTGATGATGAGGCAAGGTGGTTCTCTTGGAGAATCAACAATGATTTTTCAAGTTCCAGCCATGCCAAGGTTTCCCTCCCGAGGCGTGACATAAGGATACCTTCCCTTATTTTGTTTATAAATTCAACCTCCGTCACAAAAATCCAGGCACTTCCCATCTTCCTTCCAATATATTGAGCATAGTAAGGTTGTAAGATTCCTCTCTATACTTTAGAAGTTTGATTTGTCAGCCATTGCTCTAGCTATATTTGGTATCCACCAGAGTTAGCTTATTCCATTCAGGAGACCAATGTCTGTTTAGAGCCCAAACATTTCCCTTTTGGTGGAGAATTCTAGACACCTTTAGCCCCTTTCACCCACTTGACCTTATGGGAGAAAGAATTAAGCATCTTATTGAGATTACGCTTGCCTATCCTAAAATCTCCACTGGTCTTGAGGAAGCTTGAACCAATCTAATTAATTGGGCTTAGTTCAGAATTATTTTAGGGATCAACCAACTGCATTTCACTTTAAATGACTTTGCAGATATCACATTGTGAATCAGGGCATAATTGCGAGGCATGCAATCATCATCGCCATATGCAGCCCAAACTTGATTTTCATCAAAATATTTATCCATTCTATCCTCGTAAAAACTATAAAAGTCAAATTTAGGAATAGTCATTGACTTAGCTTCTGGTTCTAAATCAACAGGAGCACTAAAGACAGAGAACTTTTTCTACCTTGCTGCATAGGGCTACCCATCAGTTGCATCAGCTGCTTCTCAAACTTTATCTAAGAATGAAAAAAAAGTGGAAAAAATGAATCAAGCTTCTTCTGAAGTTATAAAAAAAGATATAAGATGTGATAAAACTACTCATGATGCTGTGGTAGATTAAAAAATAATGTGCAAGCAGAAAAACTCACTAGTCTAGTTCTCCTGTTGATTTAGAAACATAAGCTTATAAGTCAATGATTGTTCCTGATTTTGTCTTCTATAATGTTGATGAGAATAGAATGGAAAATTCTTTTGATGGTAGTGAAGTCTAGGCTGCTAATGACATCGATGATTGTATGTCGGGCTATTATAGTCTGATTTACGATGTGTTATCTAAATAGCCATTTGAAGTTCAATTTACCTGGCTAAACTACCAAATTGACTCAAAACTCGTCTTAATTAATTGGGTTGGTTCTGGGTTCCCCAAAGATTAGTGGAGATTTCAGGATATGCAACCATGATATGAATAAGATGTTCAATTCTGTCCCTAAAGGTCAAGTGGGTGAAAGAGAATAGATGTTTTATACTAATTTTGCCCAGAAAGAGGGATGTTTGGGTTTTGTACAAACATTCGTTTTTTGAATTGGATGAGTTAACTACGCATAATATGATACACAACTATGATATTATGCAAGATACTCAGCGAAATCACAATATGACTTTTTAAGCTAAAATATTTAGCCAAGGTGTTGGAGAATTTCGTCTAGCTATTAGTCAAACATTCAAATTGCTTAAGGTAGAACTCCCCAAAAGGTAAGGAAGTCTAATCACCCTGTCAAAGTTTTTCAAGAAATAATCACACTGAGTGTTTCTATAGATGAAAATATCTCTTATCAAGCATCTGATGATCTTCTTGAAGTCCTAGCTGCAACAAACTTTGAGGATACAAAGGAAAAGGACAACACCATATGATAATGTCATGACCCAAGCCTAGGGCCTAGACGTGACACGGTGAATGGGGAGCACAAAGGGACTCCAAACAAGCCTCTTAGCATATCAATAACACATCCTTAGTCGCGGAAGCAAAATAAATGACAAGAGATATAAAACAAGGGAAGCATGACTAAGGATAGTCTTTGATAATCATAAGAGCATAAAGGAGTCAAGCTCATAGCATACGTACATCATAATATTCAAAAGCACCTCTAACATGGAATGGAATGGAGGCCAAGATACTTTCCAGGCTCACCCTCATAGTAACCAGTGTTCAACAATAAAGAAACATCAAATAGCTAGAGTAGTATAGATAGTGTCCTCAGACTTGAGGACTCATAAAGGCTTATCTTCCAAAGTACTAAACTAGCCACACGAAGGATGATCAAAAGGTGCTCCAGTCCCTACATGGTAATGTCATGTATACATAGAGTATGCGTTAGTACATTTGAATATACTAAGTACGTAGGATGTAACGCAACAAGATATAAACCAATATAGTCAAAATGCATAATAATAAGCAATAGATAAATGAAATCTCAATATGGCATGCATGGTCGATGCTTGAAGTAAAACATGCTTGCAAATTATTCAACTTACATAGAACAAGATTTGTATAATGAAACATTTCCTAAAAGAAATTCTAGCATGCAAGTCAACCAAATCAGTTATGAATATCTGGGAGCATCTCTAACTGAAAACCATCACATATGAGCTGGTGATGATACAACATTAGCATTGTCATTGCCACAGTCATCCAATACTTTGCAAGGTAAGGGATGATCAAAGCAATCTGGTTCAAAAACAAATGTCCATCTTTTTAGAACATAAGAGGCATAACCTTATCTGGTGCAAGAAATATAGTTTATGGGTTTGAGTTAATATTTACTCATACCCATATTGATGCTCAATACTCCTCCTAGTGACTAAATATGCTCATATAAATCAACTTAGTTTTATCTTCACATTTACTCTAATCAAACTCCATCAACTCTCTCAATAAATCAACCAATCAAAACAATCAATTTCTATGCTATTGGGACTCACCAATCATTCAAGACTCTAACGCAAATGGTAATTTAGACCCCAATTAATCATGCTCATCATATAAAAATATGTGAGATGCTTATTATGTGCATATACAAGTGATATACTCCTCCTGCTCAAGCATTCTCAAGTTATTCAAGTTTTACATTCACAATTATGATCTCAATTTAGTCAATGCAACAAGGATTGCATAGAATGTTACAATTTAGAGTTCATCCATGCTCAACAATGTGTTTATATTTTTATTCTAAAACTCCATTTGTTCCAGGAGTATTTGGGAACGAAATATGTCTTACAAATTTCAAGATGACTAATAAATTTAGCTTTAGAAAATTCACCATCTTCATCATATTGAAAAACTTTAATCCTCTTTGAAAATTGGTTTTCTACCCTTTTCTAAAACATAACAAATACTTCAGATTTTAATATCTGTTATGTTCAGTTTTAAACTATTACCAATAACAATTTTAGCAGAAACATTATAAAATTGAATGTTGGACAGGAAACATGTAGAATTTATCATATGGAGTTTTCCTTATCCTTTGCTCCCTCTAAATTTACTGCAGCTAGGACTTCAGAAAGATCATTAAATGCTTGAGAGGTGAAATTTTCATCAACAAAAACATTCAAGTGTGATTGTCTCTAGAAAAACTTTTACAGGGTGATTAGACTTCCTTACCTTTCTGGGAGTTCTACCTTAAGCAATTATAACATTTGACCAATAGCTGGACAAAATCCTCTATGAGTGTTATAGGGCTTGAAAAATGGCTGACCAGTAAGGTATTCTCGTCTATGTATGCATTGAGTTATTACCCAGTTGTCTTGAAGTGAAACAAAGAAATTTTCAGGACTTTTTGACTTAGGGTGCATCAAGTTTGCTTCGCGAACTCTACTATTTTGCATAATTTCATCAAAAAAAATTAATTTTTGACACGGGCAACCTCTGCTTTGTAGGTAACTATTTTCTCATACAATTTTTCTTTTTGAATAAGAATATGAAGTTGAATTTGTGAAATTATGCATAAATTTTAAGATATTATAAAAAATGAATCATAAGTTCCTTTTGAGCTACATTCAAGGGTGTTAGAGAAAAGGTGTACCAGTAACATGTCATGCCTCGGAAAGGTACCTTAGACGTGGCCGATACTCAGAGACTATTGCTAGCCCCTAAGCAAACCACTTTGCCTCATCACATTCATTCAATTAATAATTTTTCATATCAGTGGAAGACTAAAGATGAATAAACCTAGACAATCTCAAATAAAGATGATCATAATGACTCAAAGGACTAGTATGAAAGAAAAATAGTCAGACAATGTCCAAGTCATCAATCCCAAATCTACTTTATGAAGCCTCTAACTAAATTGTTTATATGGTATCATGATAGGCCATGGCTACCCAAATCAAAAGAAATAAAGTACTAACTCAAGCTAAATGAAATCTAAGCAAACATCCTTCGAAAGTAAGGGAAAACTCACCAATGAATTGGATGCGATTAAATCTTCAACGATGTACCTGCTGATGAACTCTAACATATGCCTGTATATCATAAAAAGATGTAGGCTCAAATGGACGCCAGTACGTGGAATGTACGAGCATGTAAAATAGTTGAGTGAAATAGATATAAATAGAATAACAAAACTCGAACATATTTAATCAAAATATCAAATGTCTATCTAAAGCAAGAATAAAGAATAGATAATGAACCATCAGTATCAATCCGATCCAATCAAGTCAGAGTACTATCAGTTTGGAAAGTATCTGGGAGTTTCTCTTATCCAACAATAATCACTTATGAGCTAGTGATCATACAACAATCCTGCTGATGTTGCCACAATTGTCCAATACCTTGCTGGGGTAAGAACAAATCAAATCCATAATGGATTTGACAATCATGTCCTCTATTCTTTTAGGGACACTTGATCACGAGGAAGTACCTGTCTTAATGGTTCAATCCTCTCCTATGTTTGATGATGTAGTTAGTGAGTAGAAGTTGGACTTAATCTCACTCAAGTTGGTGCTCGATACTCTTCCCAAGAGTCAATGATCATAAATAATCAATCCCAATTAACTAGTCTCATTGGACATTTGTCAACTCAAATTATCACATCAACTATCAACTCTTTCGTTACATTCTTTTAAGGTTTAGTTCTTGACTCATGGAGTCTCTATTATGCATCAATCTAACTCAAAACATTGAGGAAGCAAAGTGGAGTTAAAGTATTTGGTGATTTCATAGGATTTTTAGGCTCACATCATACTCATGCATGGTCAATTAGATGAAAGTTGTAGAAATATTAAGAATTCATTCTAGGGTTCATGTAGTGTAGAAAAATCAACTACTTGAAGTATTTAATTCATAAAAATAGTAATCCATGCAAGATTATGTAGAAGTACATTATAATTTAAGAAAACCCTTGAAGAAACATACATTGGAGACTCAACTCACCCACAACTCTATCTATTCAGGATAAAGGGAACATGGAAGAACATAATCCATGTTTTAGTATAGCCTTACATACCTTGAAACAGAAAAACAATCAACTTCTCAAAGAATCTCTACACATGTTCTTGGAAACCTAGCTTTTTGCCCTTTCTCAATGCTATCTAGAATTTCTAAGTGATTTTGTAGAGTAATACCCTTAGGATAATGATAAGGCGTCTAAAATAAGTTCAAAATACTGTTAGTTTTAATTAAAAGGGGTAAGAAAAGATGAAATTACCCCTCAAGAAAAATTGCTAAAATGGACCACAAAACCCCTTTTACGACCAGTGAAACAAGTTACAGGTCATGTTCCTTTCTCGTGAAAAGTATATCAAAATTGTCAATTTTTGATTCTCATTCTATGATCAATCAGAAGACTCGTTGAACATGTTATGAGTCATATTCCCTCTCATAGAACCTGGATTATAGGTTTCTGGATCTTGTTCCACAACTTGACAGATGACTTATGGAACAGGTTACGGGTCGTGTTCCATCTCATAGACTCACTTCTGTACTTAGCCAAAATTGTTTAACTCTGGAATAACTTTCACGACCTAGTTTATTGGTTGTATTCAAGTCTATGACTCAATCCCTCTCGTACAACCAGGTCCAAAGACTTGTTTCACCTCAAAATTTTTGGGATGTTACATTATCTCCCCCTAGCATGAATAACTATAGACTCCATTAGATCAATGAATCATAATCAACCAATCTAGACAGTCATAAATCGAACTCAGATTAGAGAAACCAGTTCAGGTTAATAGTAGAGATGTTACTTTAGAAATTGTCACCATCAAGCATGAATGGATCATCAAAACTTAATCAATTCAAATCATTTCAACATCTCGATAATCAGTTAGTAGACCTGAAGAAGAAAGTTATCAACTCCAATTTGAGAATGGGACCATCAGGATATATAAGACTCTATGGATAACATCTCACGCTTGACACCTCATCTCAACTATGCTCCCTTTCACGATACTACACTCCATCAATTGAAGCTTGTATCTCTTATTCTAAAACTCCACCTAACCACATCTTTTTATTCCATTTAAGCCTAATTCCAAGCCCTAAAGTGTTATTCCTAAGATAATCATATTCACACAAGGCTAGTCCTCAAATCTCAAGCTCTATACCTCCACTAAGACATTCATTGAAAGAGCACTACTTCTTCTCACCACTCTAACATATCTACCTGGAACACTCATTCAAAAATTATCAATAGCCTTCTTCATTCACTCATATAGTGAAGCCTACTTTGCATTTCTACCTCTATCAATGGATGAGCTCTCACTCAAAACACACTAACATACTTTTTACCTAGAGACACTCTAAGCTACCTTTACCTATCTATTGTATCTCATAAGGTCTCATCTCACTCTTCCTACATATCTCTAATCTAAATGTAAGGAGGACATCATAGTTATCACATCAAAAAACATCCACCCTTACTAATTAGGAATAACTCATATACTATTATTAATATCACTGTCAAGAATGGAAAGAAAGATCACTGGAAAGGCTTAGAGTGAAAGATCATAAGCATGATACATTCGAGAAATTTGATCTGAGACCATTTATAATGTGATACAATCTCATTAGCCTTTTAGGACCTATCATGCATTTATAGAACTGAACTATGAAGCTCCAGTTGTATCTCCTGTGACATAAGGTTGGGAACTATGAAATTCATGAGATAAAAGTGCAATGATCACTCCTCATCCTTAGATCTAAACATGAATATGAGTCAGCATCAGGTGCATGGGTCTAGGTAATGGCATGACACTCATACAAAGAACATAATGAAGTATCACCTTAATCGAGCTATAAGGAATATAAGAGGTAGGGAAGCATTAAAGCCTAATCTTGATCAACTCATCACTATCGAAAGCTCAAGACTCACTTTATTTTATTAATTCCTTATCTCCCCCTTAGTTTGAAGTTCCACTCCCTAAGTATACGAACGAATTCTCTTTACTAAGCTATAAGTATAGCTCTCATATTATGCTATCTACAAGAACACCTTAAGTTCTCCTATTATACTATACTCAAGGCTATAAAATCATTATTAGAACTTTCTGCGGACTACTCTTAGCTTCCTTTTAGCTCTACAAGTATTTTTATATACTTAGCATTCTTTGGAATACATAATCCCTTCCTACAACTCTTAGAATCTAACCTTTTTAATTACTCTGCTAACATTCAACTTCGAAGCTCCAATATATTCTACTGAAGAAGTTTTAGATTAGAAGGCAAAACTCATCGTCACTTATACGTAAGTTCCCATAGACCTATTTACTAAGGGTGACAAGGATGCTTACACCAGCTTATTCTACATTGACAACTTAAATATCACTCACTCATTCACTATATCTCCTTATCTAACTAAGATCATAACCATTTGAATTTCATGGGGATCTTACTCTGCAATCATAAGCCTAATTTGGATCTATCACCTTGAAAGTAGTTTGTACCATCAAAACTGACTGAGCAATCCACGAGACCAGTTATGGGCCATGGTTCAACCTACAGACCATGACTTGGCTCATAGAAACATATATCACAAAAGTTGAGCTACTGAAATTGCAGCTTGTAATCTATAAACACGCAGGACGGATCATGGTTTCTTATACAGATAGTAAGTCCTCTCGTAGAAATGTTTTATACTTAGAAAAATTTTAGATCCTTTAAGGCTTCTTTCTATGAATTTTCTGACAAGTCATGGTTTCTTATATGGTCTGTCCTAACACCTACTAAGTTAATTTCCAAAAGTTCGTCAATTTTTCACTTTCATGGTTTCGATCCATGATGTTTACCTACGACTCGTAGTATTATCTATGGTCCATAAACTAGATCATAGGATCCGACCAACATCAAAATAATTAACGTTTAGTCCTCCCAAGATATCAGCATGCATGGTCTTAACATAGTAACATAAAGCCCTTCCTAGTTTGAGCTACTCTATCGTCCTGACAATAACTCTTTCTCTATGTCTCCTTAGGGAAAAATCAAATGGTACTTACTATTCTTTCAACAAAACTTATAGGAATTGACTCATCAGCACATCATTTACCTAATGGACAAATAACTCTGGTTACAGGCCTCAATCAACCATACTCTTACTACTTGGTCTCTTCATCTTTCTAACTCTATGATGACAATTCTACTTATGGTTTACAAGACCCCAAATCACATTCTTAGGTGCTAACATTACATTTCTTAGAGACATAATTTTCCCTGTCATGGATGATATTAAAGGCAAGTTTTGTGTAGGAGAGCTTGGGGTGCCATATTGGTTAGCTCAACTAAGTCAATCATGGTATCTCTATGATAAATAAGCACAAAACACTCTCTATACACCCTCTCAATCAGAATGGTGTCACCAGTAGGAGTGGATACATTGAAAGGTTCTGGAAGACACTCAGGAGTTCTATCGAATCTACAAGCCATGTAAAGAAACAAAATTGATGGGGTGACACTAGGATCTATCAACACATAACAATCACGAGTAAGAACTCAAATCATACCCACCATAATTTCCTATAGTGTGTTTCTAATCTAGGTGACTACCACAACAAACAACTAGTCTATGGCCTCGCTCATGCTAGAAGTAGTACTTCTGTGATTTTCTCTAACTGGTAGTGTTGGTCTAAAGGGTTGAGCTTTGTTGGTCCACTTTGGACAATCCCTTTGGAAGTAATCCTCTTGGCTGTACTTATAGCACTCCTTGGTACCTTTCGATAATTTCCCAAGTGAAGTTTGCCACATTTCCCACATGGTGGCTTTCCTTTATGACCTTGAGCCACACTTCCTTGATACAGAGGGTTTCGGACCCTAAAAGGTTGGTTCCTCCTTGGCCTCAGATTATATCTTTGATTAGATATGGATACATTCATTGGTGGCAGCACATAACTCTAAGGCCTCTGCAGAAAGAGGAACCTATTTCTATTTTCATGCTTATATCCATTTGACTTAGCCTTTTTGCTCCAAGGTTCCTCCTTCACATGCTCCTTGTTCTCTTCCACCCTTCAAGCATTAACAACAAGCTAAGTAGTAGGCTTAGGGTCGTCTATCTGTACCATGGTCCTTGTCCCAAGTTGGGAGGGCATCTCTAGTAAGGAAACTTTGGTGTGTACATCATTTCTCAGGTTCACAATGCATTTGGAAGGCATGGTCTGCAAACGTGTAACGCGTGAGTTAGAAGAGAGATTTTCTAAAACATAACTCTATAGCATAAATTGTAATAAGAAAGAAGTGTAACTCTTCCTAATATCCTATAGCCTCCTGTTTATCTAGTGTGGTGTACAACACATCCATAAATAAGACTCTACTAGATACGGCTTTATAGACTCCCTAGGAAACTTAAACTATGTGATCTGATACTAAGTTTGTTATGCGCATGAGGGTACCTTAGACATGACCGGCACTCATAGACTATTGCTAGCCCCCGAGCGAACCACTTGGCCTCATCACATTCCTTCAATCAATAATTTTTCATATCAGCAAAAGACTAAAGATAAATAAAGGTGGACAATCTCAAATAAAGACTATTATAACAATTCAAAGGACTAGTATGAAAGAAAAATAGTCAAGGAATATCCAAGTCATCAATCCCAAATCTAGTCTATGAAGCCTCTAACTAAATGATTTAGATGGTACCATGACAGGCCATGGCTACCCAAATCAAAGTAAATAAAGTACTAACTCAACCTAGATGAAATCTAAGCAAGCATACTCCGAAAATAAGGGAGGACTCACTAATCAATTAAATGTGATTAGATCCTCAACAATGTACCTGCTCATGATCTCTAACACCTACCTCTGCATCATGAAAAGACGCAGGTCCAAATGGACGTCAGTATGTGGAATGTACGAGCATGTAAAATAGCTAAGTGAAATGGATATAGATAGAATAACAAAAATCAAAGATGCTCAATCATAATGTCAAATGTCTCTCTAATGCAAGAATAAAGAATAGACAATGACCCATCAGTACCATCCAATCAAGTTAGAATATTATCATTTTGGAACCTACCTGGTAGTTTCTCTTATCCGACAACAATCACTTATAAGCCAGTAATAGTACAACAATCCCTATGATATTGTCACAACCGTCTAATACCTTGTCGGGGTAAGAACAAATTAAACCCATAATGGATCTAGCAATCGTGTCCTCTATTCTTTAAGGACACCTGATCATGAGGAGACATCCGTTGTAACTGTTGAATGCTCTCCTGCATTTGGCTACGTAGTTAGTGAGTTTGAGTTGAAATTACTCTTACTCAATTCAATGCTCAATACTCCTCCCAAGACTCAATGCTCATAAACAATCAATCCTAATCAACTAGTCTCATAGGACATTTGACAACTCTAATTATCATATCAACTCTTTGGTTATATTCTTATAAGGTTCAGTTGTTGACTCATAGAGTCTGTATCATGCATCAATCTTGCTCATAGCCTTAAGGAATCAAAGTGGAGTTAAAGCATTTAGTGATTTCATAGGCTCTCTAGGCTCAAATCATACTCATGTATACTCAATTAGATAAAATTTGTAAAAATATGAAGAATTTATGGTAGGGTTCACGTAGTGTGGAAAGATAATCTATTTCAAGTATTTAATTCATAAAAATAGTAGTTGATGCAAGATTATGTAGAAGCACATTAGAATTTAAGAAAACCCTTGAAGAAATATGCATAGACTCAACTCACTCACAAATCTATCCATTCGGGGTATGGGGTACATGAAAGAACATAATCCATATTTTAGTTTAGCCTTACATACCTAGAAATAGAAGAACAATCAACTTCTCAAAGAATCTCTACTCATGTGCTTGGAACCCTAGCTTTTCCCCTTCCTCGATTCTCTCTAGAAATTCTAAGTGATTTTGTGGAGTAATACTCTTATAGTACTGATAAGAGGCCTAAAATAAGTCCAAAACATCATGGATTTTAACTAAAAAAGATGGAAAGAGACAAAGTTACCCCTTAAGAAAAACTTCCGAAATGGACCATGAAACCCCTTTTATGACTCGTGAAACAAGTTATGGGTCGTGATCCTCTCTCGTAAAAAGTATATCACAATTGTCAATTTCTGATTCTCATTCTACGATGTATCAGACAACTAGTAGAACATGTTATGAGTCATATTCCCTCTCGTAGAACCTGGACTAAAATTACAGGTTTTTGGATGTTGTTCCATGACTTGATAGACAACTCGTGGAAAAGGTTACGGGTCGTGTTCCATCTCGTAGGCTATCTTCTGTACTTATCCAAAAAATTTTAACTCTGAAACACCTTTCACGACCTGGTTTACGAGTTGTATTCTAGTCTATAGCTCATAAGCCTCTTGTAGAAGTAGGTCTGGAGACTTGTTTCACTTCGAAATTTCTGGGTTGATAGAGAATGTTTGTGATAATTCTTGGAGGGATTAGAAATGTCACTAGCACTTTCTTCTAGGTCAAAATGGTAAATTGTTAAACTTTTTTACATTTAATTTAGTGATTAAAAGTTCTATAATATTAGTCATTCTTACTATTTTTTGTTTTGAATGGACTATTTGTCACTTTTTCCCCATGTAAATGTATCTTTGCTTTTATTTTTGTTTATGGTTAATAACCGAATAACCAAACCAAATCAAAATCAATAACAACCAAAATAACAAATGTATATTATAATTAGATTGGTTTGGTTTTGAGTATTTAAAAACCAAATTAAGTGGGTTTGATTTTTGTTTTGATCAATAACCGACCAAAATTGACCCGTGAACACTCCTTTTTATAGTTTTTGTTGTTCCCAAACATTTGTTCTCCTCTTTTTGTTTATAACGATTTTATTTAATGTTTTCAACTCAACTTGTAACTCATCGTTACTTTTATTTGTCAAGGAAAAGAAATATTTGACTGAAGTAATCTTTAAAAGGATAACTTTACATTTATACAAATAAAAAGTTAAAAAAAGTGAATTTCAAAAAAGCATAAATTATATTTAAAATATTTATGATATCTTATTAAATGTCATGTTCCAAATTAAGAAATACTGCAGACACATACTCTATACCCAATTATAGACAAGTTCTTATCATCCTATCAAGAATAGATAGAAAAATCAATTGATGGATCTTTTAAATAAATAACAAATATATTTTAAATGTCAAGTTTATAAATTTTCTAATATTAATAAGTAAACTAATCACCAATAAACAATCAACTCTCAAGGCCTAATCTAGGCATGTAAAAGAACTTTTAAATAAAGAAAGAACAAAAAAATGTAATTTTCGTAGGAAAGAGAGACAGAGAAGTTGAGGATGATTAGTCATTGCTTTAAATGAGAGACTTCTAGTGGACCTGCAACACATTTACATCCTCCAAAAACATAGCAAAAATAATATTAGTATACTATTTGTAGTGATAAGCACCATAGGTTGATTAAGGTTAAATCACGCAACACATAGAAATCACAAATTTAGCATGAAGTATAATTGACAATTAGCTCCCATCAACTTTATTTCAAACTTACAACATATAAAATCATCTCATCGACAACAAATATAATTACCGAAAGATAACCTATATTATATTAATAATGAATCACACAATCACCCTAATAACTTCTTTTTGGGGTGGGGCGGGGGGTGGGGGGTGGGTGTTAAACAAGAAGATATTATATTAGAGTCACCTAATAACTTCAATGCATCATGAACTCACTCAATAGTAAAGAAAGTGTACACACATGCTAAGGATCTTATTTAGGTTAATAGCCATAACTTGTAGAAAACCAACTTCATATATGTAGCGTACAACATGTTGTACTGATGAAGTCACTCCATCATAATATATATAGTATTCGATCTCTTATAAGATAATATATATGTGCACATGCGCGTGTACTAATTTGATATATGATTCCTTGTAAAATAATGTGTCACACTCCGAGTCTACACCCTAAACGTGACTGACACTTGAAAATCATTGCTGGTCCAAAGCAAACTCTTGGCTTGGATGACTACTCAATGAAAAGTAAATACATATAAAAAAGCTTCATAAAAGTGAACATTTAAAATATTTAAGTAAATCTCATGCAATAAGGTCTGAAAATAATTTTTAGTAAATAGTAATAATGTCTAAAACATTAAAATATGTCAGTTGACTAATTCACTAACTTCTGCTATCTATGAAGCCTTTGTTGACTGAAGATAAGGCCACAATAAGACCCTCTACATCCTTACTGTAAAATAGATAAATTGAACTAACTAACTGGTGCCCTTTAAAAGTGAGGTCTAACAAACTATTGATGGGAAAATGCTTTACTAAATTTCTGCTACCATGAGTACTTGTATCTACATCATAAAATGATGCAGCACCGTATGGCGCTAGTAATTGGAATGTACAATATGTCATAAAGGTGAATAAAATAATAGTTGAATTGAATACTCCAATTAAAAGAAATGCTAAAAATAATTTGACTGAAAGTGCAATAGGAATATAAGGAACACATGTAAAACTTTACAACTGAGATATGTAATAATATCAAATAGTAAAATAATATATTTTTACTTTTTTATGAAGTTTGTCTAACCAACAACCATTACTATGAGCCTCGTGATGATACAATGTCTTGTCATATTGCCAGAGCCATCCAATATCTTATCAGAGTAAAGGACAAATTTAATTTATGAATCCATCTAATAGGCCTTCTGAGAAGCAAGTGAGGAGTCGCTCGAATTACGATACGATTCTATCCTACGTTTCTACATAGTTTATGGGGTTAGAGTTATCTGAACTCATATCCAAATTGGTGCGCGATACTTCTCCCAAAAAATGCATTATGATCAACAACTTTAAAGGTGTCACACTTTAAAAAAAATTGAAAATATGATACTTAGAGCCTAGATCCTACATACTTCTTTTAAACTAGGTTTTACTTTCACAAAATTGATAATATTTTCTCATAACTAATAATATTTTCTCATTATCGGTAATATTTTTTCATAATTAGTAATGCTTTCTTTGAGAAAAATAGTCATGCTCTTTTCTATAAAAATAATGTATTTGAAACCACTCAAATTCTCTCAAAACTTATTCTCAATAATGATGTATAATAACTTAACTTACTTAAAACTCTGAAACTATACATGATGAATAGTTATGCAATATACTTTAACTGGCTGGACATCTCTTATAAAAACTGATGTGCTATGCTTTCTTTTGGGAATAGATATGCTCTTTTCAAAATCAAGTAATTTACTTGCAACACTGAAATTTCCACACAACTATTCTTTTACTGATGGATTTGAAATACTTTTATTTTGACTGAAAATAATGCAAATCCTCTAGCAAGAAATTTCTTCAACTCAACTAGTGTTCGTGTGAAAATAAGCATGAACAATAATCATTCGAGTACTAGAATCATATAAAGGAGCACAATTTCAATGAATTACATAGAATTTAACAGAAAGGATCAAGAACGATTCAAAAATTCAAGAAACTTGGGTTAAAATCTTAGATTAAACTTTTTCCAACTGAATTTAGATGAAGGGTGTGAGGACGAATATAGTCTAATACTATGAGTAGCCTTACATACCTTAAATGTTTCATAAATATTAATGACGGATTCTAACCTGAACAAGAACAATCAAGAAATCCATTCTTGAAATTCTTGAAGCTGTATGGTTAAGAATTAAGATTTTCCTCAGAGATTCATGAATAGATGAAGAGATTTGGATTGGAAAGCCTGAAAGTTATAGAAAAATTACCTTGATGAAGAACCTTGAAAGAAATCCCTAACTTGTGAAAGTGCAGGAGGCAGGGTGAGGGCGAATTGAATTTTCTTCCTTTTTTTTAAACTTAAACCTGCACTCAGTTAGTCAGGTAACATAATAAGTAATCGACTAGAACTTATTAAATAAGAATACAGAAATTTAAAGTGCATAAAAGAAAAATTCAACACCGAATATTTTTATACTGATTTGAATTCAATGCGAATCCTAGGTCCAATCTCCTTAGGTTTCAAGATATATCTCTTCAAATCATTGGCAAAGTGGTGGTTACAAGAATTGAACTTAACGTACTCTCAATATTTTTGTTGTTTCTTTTTTCTTTTTGATACAATCCTTTCTATCAAACTTTTCTTCTTTTCTCTCTCTTTTTTTTTCACAGTAAAGCTAAAAGATTACAATGATTTTTTAAAGATGAAGAGCTTTAAAGAAGGTCATGGAAATAGGCTTGTGTGTCTTGAGATATCCTGGATGCCTCCTTTTATGTAGAAGAGATGACATCCCAAGGGAGTTGATCTTTGGATCGAGGCAATGACAGATCCTCTTTTCAAGAATAAGGGCAAGGCTTTTAGGCAAGCAACGAGATCAGATCCTCTTCCTTGTTTAGCTCCTGATCCGTATCTTTATTTGATCTGATTTTCTCTAGTCTTGGATCTTTTCTTAGTAGTAATTTTCTGTCAAATCTTGGATTGATTTACTGGATCTTGGATCTGATTGTCCAAGTATCTGTTTCTACTGCTCAGGATTAGCAGAAGCAAGCAATGTAATTAGCATTTCATACCCATTAGAAGCTGATCCAACTACAGAGGAACTAGCATCTGACATGAAAAGTCTTTCATTCATGTCACGAGTCTGGCCATTCGGTAGCACTGCGCTGCATGCTATAAGCATGAAACGTTTTGGGGAGTATTAAGTCAATTTCTTTAAAGTTTAAAACAAAGTTCTTCTCCAAAATTTCAAAGGGCAATATACCTCTTATCTTTTTAAATATAGCACAATTAGATTTTTTTACGTAATTATATCAATTTAATAGGCGAAAGAATTCTAATCCAAAATGAAAGATATTAACTTGCGGCTATCTCAAGCATGTAAATGTAAGCTCATAATTCATGGAAGCCAAAATTTCAAACTTTTGAAGCTAAACCAGTTTTCAAACTTAAGCATTCTTAGATTGAATTTTTGAAAAGCTCAGTTATACAACCAATTCATTAACATCTGTACACCAATATTTCAGTTTATGTAAAATTGGTAAGGCAGTTGAGCCAGCTGAGCATTGCTAGCTTCATTCCATGACACCACTAATTGACCTGATCATTGCACATTGCTCATGCTTGAAGCTGGCATATGTCCAATCATCCAATATGGTCGGTAAGAATTAGGAATCTAAAAAATAAGATGCAAGATGTAACTCTTTCACCATAAATCTAAACAAGAGTATGCTAACTCAATTTAGCATGTATGGTACTACTTCTAAAAGCAACAAAATTTTTGCGTTCACTACTAACCAAGGGAACTGGAGAAGGTTGAAAGCTAGGTCTGGTACTGTTTATGAACCTAGACTCATACCAAGAGGTTGATACATCATCCCCGGCCATGTTGGCACTTGAGTGACAATCCCGTGGCCTGGATAATAAAGAGGTAGATATGTGCCGGGCAACATAGCCGAAGCTTTTGTTATCCCGACAATTCGTTGTGCATGTTGTTGCTGTAGTTGGACCTGTCTTTCAGATTTCCTTTGAGCAATAGCCACATATAGTGGATTTTGGCGAAGCATATCTTGTGAAATATCTCACAAAAATAAAGATCATATAAAAGGACCTGTAACTCTCAACTATAGAGAATTTTGAGCGCATATTACAACATTAGCATATCATACAGTGTAACACTTAGTGATGAATTGGATACTAAAAATCAAGACATATAATTAATCATACTGCATTTAAATCTCTCAATTCAAGAATCGGAACTATCCCTACATCGAAGAGTAGGTGAAGAATACGAAAGAGGAAACATACAAGAAAATAGACTTACTAAAATTAGAGCACCTTTATTGGGTGATAACGTACATGCAAGCATCGGTGATATAAGCACATAAACATATACTTGACCAATAGTATACACAGGCTTGGCCTGATTCTTATTATGAATTCATGTAAATCTATGTCTCACCGTAAAAAGTATTCACGGCATTATAGGTCTCCTCTGCTGTGGAGAAGCATACAAATCCAAAAACCTTACTCACACCTTTCTCATCTTGCATGATTTTTGAAGAAGTAATTGTGCCACATAGGCTAAACAGTTCGCGCAGCTTACCATCAGAGACATCGTCATCAATATTCTTGATATAAACATTTGAACCCTGACATTATCGATAATCAAGTATATTTATAAATAGATCATAATAATTAATTCTCTTTTCCTGGTATTTCATAATTTGTTCTCTCTTTCGCTCTTCAAAGAGGAGCTTCAGATAGTATTCACACTTTGCTTTTTTTTGTGCTCTCACTATGTACAAGGTCTTAGAGTCTAATTAGTGAGAATAAGTAACCACTCAAAATCACAAATAACATAGGTACAATCATATTTAAGAATACAACAACATCAAATAGTCAAAATTTACCAATTGGCGATCCATTCATTGCTTCTACAGCTTTCCTAGCATCATCAAGATCATCAAAGTTCACAAATCCAAAGCCCCTTGAAGATCCACTTTTGTCTTTTGCAATGATAAGCTAAGAATCTTCCCAAATTCGGAGAACTTTTCTCTAAGATACTCCTCTAAGATGTCAGTGTCCAAGTTCTTGAAGTACAAATTTGTGTACTTAGCATCAAGATTGGGCAAAATTCGATCAGCCTTTTTGATAAACTTACCAACATACCTATGTCATCAATATTGCAAGATATAAATAGACTCACATAAAAATCATGTGAACAAATATAACAATTGATTCATTTAAGGTCATCATAATTGCGATGAGTATGAAAATGCACATACATCTACTTGTCTCCAGCCATGGTTCCATTAAGCTTCTCAATAGCAATATTTGCAGACTCCTCCAACCCAAATTGAACAAAGCCATATCCTTTGCTCTTTCCTTCCTTATTAATGACAGTTTTACAAGACAAAATATTTCCAAACTTCTGAAATATTTCTTGAAGTTTTGCGCTGTCAATGGTTTCACTTATGTTATGTAAAATTACAATTTTGATATACAAATAAAAACAAGGAACCCTTTAAGATCGATCTCAAATCGATTGAATATTATTCACTCAGTCAAAGCTTGATGTTACCTTGATGAACACATTTTCTTTATCATTTCGTTTGGCATCAAGGTCACGCAGAGACCAACTAACCCTTATAACTTTCCTGTGGAGGATGGAGTTATTTTTCACCTCAATAGAACGTATAGCTGTTCATAGTTTTCAGAAAAAAAAAAAGAAGCAGCTTTCCAAGTCAAAAATCAAGCCATAGTATTTCCAGAAAAGGTCAATCATATCCAAAATATTTTATGAATGCTACGAGTTGTTAGCCAATAAAAGCAACTAAGCAACAATTTATGAAGTTTCACATTGATACAAGATCTCAACTTTCCAAAAAGGACAAAGCAACCAGAACACAAAAGAAACCAAGCAAAAAATATTAACAAGACCTAGATTTGGAGTCACTAAGATCGTCCAACCGGTGAAATCATTAGGAGTCTAAAGGGATCATTAAATGTTGATCTTAAAAGGATCGAACTTATAATGAGAACTATTCAGATAAACTCATACTGCAAAAAAAAATAAATGAACTTTTAGTTATAACTGATAAAATCTCAAGATAGACAACTATATACCATACATCTATTGACCATCGACTAACATATAAAGGCCACCATTAGTGACAAATAAAATCTTAGATGACTAGTAATAGAAAAATCACACAAATAAAAATAATCAAATTCTCAAGTTTTAATATCATATATTTTTCTGACCACAAGACAAAACTCATATACTGGTACATTAAAATCAACATCATGCATGAGAAAATAGGAAATAATTTTTTTTTTAAAAAAAAATTCAAATTCAACCAACCACTATCTGTCTTTTTCTCATTTGGACAATCTAATTATACTATTGATCAATTTAAATAGCGTGTAAACATCACCATGAATGTGCAACATAAATACACTCAGTTTCTGATTCGACAAATAAACTAAAAAAAATTGAGCTTCTGAGTTGTCCTTAAACACATTCACAAAATCGCAAAATCACAAAACTTGTACATCAGAGTACGTTCAGTTATTGATTGATTAATTATGACACAGAAATTATGTATTAGAGTCCATTCAGTTATTAATTAATCAATCACAATATAAAACTTGTATATCAGAGTCCTTTCAACTATGGATTGATCAATCACGATAAAAAACTTATATATTAGAGTCTATTCAATCACCTGATTCAAAAATTCAACATGCAAATCAAAACCAAACGAATTCGAATACCGATCAACGATCATACGATCAAAACAATATTTTTATCATTTTAAACCAGACATGATCAAACTCAAAACCTAGCAATCAATGCAGTAGATGAACGAGACATCTAGAGAGAGAAAGAGAGAAGGAGATATACGATCCTGAGGACAAATAAAGTTCACGTAGCCGTAACAGAGAGAAAGGCCAATAGATAAACCACGACACACGCGGACGGAAGCAAAGCTTTTGAAGTCAGAAAAATGAGCAAAGAGTTGTCCACGGAAATGTCAAGATGAAGGTCACCGACGTATAAGGAAAATGGCATTGCAAGGCCAATTGGAGGAACTACCATTGATGCCATTCTTAGAATTCGAAGTTTTGTACAGACAAAGAAAAACGTTCGTTTCGAAACTGGTGCTTGGTTTTGATACTAACCAGAATGGAGAAGAAGAAGATTGAGTGAGAGAGGGGAGAAGGTCTTGGTTTATAAAGGAGTGTGTTCTCATTCTGGGAGGAGAACAAAATTAATAGGGGTAACTATGAAACTTTTGGGAAATTTAAGGGGAGGAGAAGGAAAAGAAATTTTGTTAAAATGAGAGCAAAAAAGGTGAAAAAAGTGTGAAAATAAACTAAAAAGTGAAGAAGAAGAAGTTGTGTATGTGTATATAGCAGGAGAGTATTGAGGAAATTTTGCATGAAAATTTTCCTTGCTGGAAATTCTACCAAACACAGCTTAGAATCAGAAGAAGGCACGTGTCGACATGCTCCTAAAGGGAGCATTTAGTCAATTCCCCAACTAATTTTGTAGATTTGAGCAAAATTAATTCTAGTCAAATTTATATTTTGAGCAAAATTAATTCTAGTGAAATTTATGTTATATTTATTATAAATAACTTTTATTATTATTATTATTATTATTATTATTATTATTATTATTA
>JAOTQJ010000002.1:22297662-22315240 GCA_025642045.1 Solanum sejunctum
GGAGACCTCTCAATCGATGTGTGCAAGGAATATTTTTTATTTGGCTTAAAAATTCCATGTTGGCTACGGGTCACCACGCGGGATTGTTGGAGAGATGTATTTTGTGGAGTTAAGGCAGTTTGTGGATTTTGTGATTGCGGTGGATGGACTGTAATAGGTGGACTCGGAAGTGGGCTAACAGGGGTAGGACTTGGAGATGGGTTGACAGGGAAAGAAAGAGGAGATGGACTGACAGGAGAAGGATCTGATGCAGCCTGAAGATGGTGTATCACATATGGCGATAACCCATCATCTAAGAAATCGTAAGTGTGAGTTGTTGGAGTATATAATTTAGCAAATGAAAATTAATTTTCGTCAAACACAACATGACAATAAATATCTTTGATAACTTTCACAGGACACATGATTCATGTCGATTCTACTAATAATTTATTACCATAATTCATGGACCCCTAAAGGGAGTAATTACTGAGGAAAGGAGTGACTATACTTCTCTATTACAAATATCTCCTTGTACTATGTAAGATATTTTATATAGAAAAGTAAGAATTAATTGTAAAACATATGGCAATAAAAATAAATATGTGAAGAGTTGCAATATCAATTGACTCGAAATTGCTTAACTACTTATCACTCATTTAATATACTACTTATGTATATATAAAAAAAAAAAACACGTTATTGACCTTGAACCATAACAATATTTTCTCTGTCCTATATTAATTGAATTTATAAGTTAAATATGTATATATTAAAAAAAATATTTAAAGATAAACCTTATAAAATCATAAATATATTATGTAATTTATTTTCTAGAAAATGTAAAAGTTCAATAAATGAACGGGCAAATATGAAAAAAGTTTCAAATATTCATTTTGAAATTTGAAAAATTTAACTATTTTGAACTTTGAAAAAAAGCATAAAAAATTTAATTAATTTGAGACGGAGGGAGTAATAAAATAATTTTTCTATGTCCCAAATTAATTGAATTTTTTTTAATGTTCAGAATATTTATATTGTTTAAAGTTCAAGGTGAATGATGTCCTTTTATTTATTGAATTTTTATACTTTTTAAGAGATAAATTACACTGCATATTTATAATTTTTTTTGGTAGTTTCATATCTATGATTTTACAAATGACAATAGAAAAAAATATGATGTGAATTTATTTTTAAATATTTTTCTTAGTATATGTGCATTAACTCACAAATTCAATTGAAATGGAGAGTAAATAATATATTCAATAAAATTTCATCAATAAAATTTTTTAAAAAACAAGATAATATACATGTATTTTTATTTATATTTATAATAAATAATGTCTTTATCTTTGTCTAAGCGATAAAATCTACATATCCAAAGTTTGTATGTTTCAAATATATTTTTTTTTAAATATACTTTTTACCCAAAAAATAATTTTCTCCAAAAACTTGGCCAATTAGACAGGATTATCATCCGGTTAATTCTATGTCTTGTCCAGAAAGAAAAAAAGAAAAATAATAATCTAAACAAACTATTTTAAACAAAGCCATATTTAACTTTTTTCTTGTTTACACCATGTTTTTCATTTTCTTTACGTAGCAACAAATGAATAATTTAAAATTTATTGGTTAGGTGATCTTTCTTCTTTCAACAGTCACTGTTGCGCGCTATGACTATTCTGTCCGTTCAATAATAATCGTTCACTATTGATTTGATATAAAAATTAAAAAATAATAAATAATATATATAATTTTATCAAATCATCTTTTTAATATAATAAATATAATATCTTCAAAAATATAAAAAAAATACTCTCTCCGTTCACTTTTACTTTCACTTGTCACAATTTTATTTTTCGAGATTAACTTAATTAAACTTTAAAGCTAAATTGAAATAACTAAATTTAATATTTCAAATCTAAATTTTATACGATTGAAAATTATACAAAAAATATTATAAATTGCAGCTCTTCTCATATTAATATGATGAAAAAGTCTATCTTAAATTATTGGTCAAAGTTTATATAATTTGACCTCATTATGTGAAACAATGACAAGTAAAAATGAATGAATAAAATAACTATAATTAATTATAAAAGCAAATTGGAATCTGATT
Organism: Solanum sejunctum; assembly: GCA_025642045.1. NCBI lineage: Eukaryota > Viridiplantae > Streptophyta > Magnoliopsida > Solanales > Solanaceae > Solanum > Solanum sejunctum. Next base: position 22,299,761 of record JAOTQJ010000002.1, read on the forward strand.
GCAAAATTATCTTTTAATTTCGTAAAGTTTAAATAAATATTATTGAACATTTATTTTTAAAATAATTGATAAATAAAAATAAATGAACAGAGTAAATAAATAAACAAAATGCATTGGAGAAATAAAAAGGAAACTTATTTGCACAAATTTGGGAGGACTTCATTAAAAGACTATAAATTATTAAAAGAAAATTGTTATCCAAAGCGACAATTACGCTCCTCAATTGCAAAGTCGCTTTATGAATATTATAATACTCCTCCTTCCTTCCAAAAGTAACATACTTTTAATTAATTAAAACTACTACTAATAGTTCTATGTGTATATATAGAAAAACACTTCTTTTAGATTTAAATAAAGAACTTGGTTAAATAATCAAATCGATTCACATAATTTTTGGACCCAAATTAGGTGTCCTTTTCATAATTTAATTTTTTATGTGATAATTTTAATTTAAAATTGCAATCTTTTTTCTAGTAGCACATAAAATTTCACAAATAGTGATATTAATTAGAATAGAAACGATTTTTTTTACCTCAGTTTTGAACATTTAAAATTTGAAAATTTTTCTTCTCTCGTTTCTCTATTATTTTGAAAAAAATGTATATAATATACATATAAATATCATCTAAATTACCATATCTTGTTGAGTTCAACAAAATTTTATAATTTACATTATTGTTATTATAAAATATTTTTTTAATTCTAAGTTAAATATCTTGACAATTAAGAGAAGTTTAAATTGTTATGATGATGATCAACTAAGAGACACGAGGGATATTGTGTAAGAAAAATATTCTCATTTTATGTGATACTTTTTTTTCGATCTAAAAAATAATATTATTTTACTCAAATTAAAAATAATTTACCTTTAAAATTCTTTTTTTATCATTAATGAAATAATTCTTAGTCATATAAATATTTAAAAATAATTTAAAATTATAAATTTAATTCTTTTTTTTTTTTAAATAGCATATTAAGTTAAAAGATGATTCATTTTGATCGAGTACTATTTTATAAAAGGTCAACGACAAATCATTTATTACATAGTCACTTATAAATTTGACTCTTTTCACTTTTAAACAGGCCCACGTGTTAGCAAGAAAATTTTGGACGATTCACAATCTTTTGTAATATCAAAAAAGGGAAAAGAGTAAAAAAAAATATTTTAAAATTATTTGAAATGAAAAAAAATATTTTTATTAGGTCATGATTCAAAAATATTTATTAATTAAATTTTTGATTAAAAAATATTTCCCTTTTTAACATAAATAAAAAAAAGTTAAAATATCTTCGAACTATAAGAAATGGAGCAAAAATATCTCTTATTACATTTTAATTAAAAAATATCCCTTAAAATTTTGCAAATATGAAAAATATCCATCTTTGTAACGAAAATGACATCATGCATGCTATATGAACAAATAACATCACATGATCGATCTACGTGGAATCTCATTTAAGGACCCAAAAGGTTTTCTTCTTGAATGTTAGGTCCAAGACTAGACTTTTCATGTCAAAATAAATTGTCATGTTACTTGCAAATGTCTTAAAAAGTCGATCTCTAAATGATAATATTGATTCATTTTCGTTATAATCATTGTCTCCTTCTTGAATCACTTTCTCTAGTTCAATAGGATCCTATTCTTCAAATTTTCTGAACCTACAAAACTTGTATAGAAATTATTGTGTTCATATTAGCAATGTAGCACAATCATTATAAGTTATCATTTTTAATAGATGATTTGATCAGTTGCAACAATAAACAAAAGTTTTTAATATAGTTTGAATCTGAACTACAAACACCTTTCTACGAATTGTAGATTAGACTATGGATCATCCTGTTTATTCGTGGTTTGAGATTCAAAAATCATGATTTTGAAAAGTTCAAACTACCAATCCTATTCTATGGGTCGTAGAATGTTGTTCGATTCATAAAAGGACTCGTACATGGACCTCAAGCTTAGAAAATTTTTTTAAGTCATAAGAGTAACCATGAGCCCCATTTTTGAACCGTAAAACCATCTATGAGTCATATTTTTATTAATATCTTACAAATAAACATCTTAATCAGCTGAATATGAAAGATTATGATTTGGATCATTATTAATGGTAAACAAATGGGATAGCATTTTTATTATTAGCTATAGTCAATTTTTTATGTATTTTTTTTTATAATACTAATAAAATTTATCATTTCATTGAGAAGGAAAATAGAAGGAAATTGAGAAGCTCTTTCTTCAAAGCCCAAAGGAAATTGAAAGTGCGGTTCGTTCATCAAAGGCATATAGATCTCTTCGTACGCCATTAGCTACAGTTTCTTCCACCACCCAACTTATGGTCAATTTCTGGTAATTTTCCTTTCAGATTTACATTTCCTTGTTCCATTACGAATCGATGGATGGGTTTTCCTTGTTATATAAGTAATAACCTATTTCCTCTTTTAATTTTTCGGTATAGATATATGCAGTTTTTCGTTGTTTCTTCTCCTTATTGTTATTTTTGGTGTTAGTTTTTTGTTTATTGTGATGAATCTGAGCTAAATTCATACCTGTAACGGATGTATTTAGGCAAATGAGTGATCCTGCAAGCATAAATTTAGGAACTATTTCTGATGTTTTGAATTCTGTTTTTGCTATTTCTCATTGTGTTATTAATAGCTAGAAGTGCATTGTGTTGTGATCCGTTCATACTAGTAGTCATACTATTGCTTTGTTAGTTTCTTGTAGTTCCATTTCTGTAGCTCGCTGATGTTTCTTGTACCTCGATTATCATATTGTAGTACTGTAGTTTTTGTTCTATTGCTATTTGTGGTTTGTTGTTATGTTATTACTTATATTTCTTGTATACCATTACTTCTTTATCTGGGGACTGTTTTTCGGTAGTCGGTAGTCTATTGAAAACATCTTCTCTACCTCTAAAATAGGGATAATTTCCGCCTATATTCTATCCTCTTCAGACCTCATTTTGTGAGAATACATTGGTTATGTTGTTGAATTTCTGTATTAGGAAATCACTTAGAATAAATTTTTTTAAAATAAGCTTTTGTAGAATTAACATTTGTACAACAATTTTTTTTGTACAACAAAACTTTGTGGAAGAAACAAAAACTAGAAACAAACACATTTTCTAGTAAGCTCTCAAAATATTAAACTAGTAATGAATGTAGAATATGTAAGGGAAAATGGAAATAATAAAAATATATCCGAGTCTATAGAATTCAGTGTGTGTCCTTAAGAAATTTAATTCCTCATTGTACCAGAGGTTGTGGATTATTTTCTCTCAGGATAAAACGGATATACCTGTTAAAGAACTAGCGATACCTCAAACTTCAATAACTTTGGTAAACTCAAAAAGAAAGCAACGAAATCACACAAAAATTCTACTTTGCTTTGTAAGAAAATGTATACAGAAGAAGAAAATTTAGTGCTAAAAATGAGAGAAAACCTTTCTATTTATAGCTAACAAAGGGTGCTTATTGGAAAGGTCACAATCGTTAACAAAAGACATAATCTTATAGAAAGGTCACCAATCATGACCCTTTAGAAAAGTCATAATTTTTCAGAAGAATCACATCCGTTCGGAAAAATGACGACCCTTTAGAAAAGTCATATTTTTTTAGAAAAGCCACAACCCTTCATTTCCATTCACACCTTTTAAAACCCAATAGTTGTTGCTGTTGTAATTCAATATCCACTATCTACCATAGGGAGAGTGGAGCCAGAAATTGAAGCTCGTTTATTAGGGATTTGATTCCTTTTGAATTATTGGGTTTATACATATATTAATTGAATAAGACAACTGTAGGGCCTTTGGAGCAAAACTATTAAATTCTGCTCGCTTCCTAGTTCCTGCAATCTAGCTCCCCCCCAAGAGGATCCAAGATTTAGATGCAGTTGTTTGAGTGGAGAATCGGTTCTTAAACGTATATATAACTCTATTGTACTTGTTTCTCACACACACACGTGCGAGCGTGCACACACAATAGAGTGCTTCAGGTCTCAACTATACATATGGTTGAGCCCCAAAGCATTTTTATATATATATATATATATATTGTTGAGCCCCGAAGGTTTGTGTTCTACCGGAACCTTTGTTGTGAGATTCACCACTGAGATCTAGGTAATTTCATTTGGCAGTGTGATTATAGCATAGCTTGTTTATATCTAAATGCTATCGTGGGATGATGATTATAAGCTATGTTGCTCAGACTCTTTAAAAGTGTTGGCGGGTGTGTGTCGGATACGCCAAAAATAGTGTATTTTCAGGGAGTCCAACACGGGTGCGGCATTGAAAGTGAAGAGTCTCGCAACTTAGCTATAAGTAGAATATACAAAATTAATTCCTAGTCTGAGTTATCTTTAAGACTTTGGAAAATATATCTGAATCAATCAGTAATGCCCCTCAATCTCAAATTAGTTGGTGTCAGTCGTATACCTATGACACTTTATGCTTTGACATACATATTTCCATGAACTTCTATTATCTTCAGGGGTACCAAACAGAATCAGGTTCAGTCAAGTCGTCAAGAAGCTAATAATGCTTCCCGGTATTCACCTTCTGTAGTCAGCTCACCAAGCTCTTCTCGTCCTGAAACCCATAGTTCAAACTCTTCCGGTGGCTTTAATGTGCAGAGTCTGACAAACAGGCCAAGCTCTGTGTCCTGTGTTTCCCCTGCAGAGGCTTCTGGCATCATTGCTGCTTTACAAAACAAGAGGTAAAATTTGGTTCATATATATCTGCGATTACTCCTCTAAAGAAAGGATCATTAGTTACATTGCAGTTATTACAGTAGTTGTTTCTGCCAGAATTACATTCTGAGCTTGCTCTGATTTGTTACTGAGATTCCTCTTCGTTTTGCTATCTGGTTTTCAAGAGTGGTTTAATGTCACCATCATGAGATTCAACATAGATTTTTGATTTTGATACCTTTATGAACAAAAAACTCATGAGAAGTGTAAAAAATCTATATAGCCTTAGTGATACAATTACGTGATAGGACTCAACCTTTTTGAATGTTGATAAATTCTGCTTTCTTATCTTATGGAGCATTACTAACATCAAATTGTGTATTGAACTTGAAGTGCATGCAGTAAAAAATATGCTGGATAGTACAAGTCTTGTTGTTTGAAAGCAGAATCCTTGCAATAAATGCAGAGAGGGTGGCTTATAGGAAACCACCAATAATTATAATCAAGATTAAAGTTTAATATCTGAAATAGATCTTCATGGTTCGTTTCATAACCAGATATATCTTCTCTGGTACATGAAAGAGCATACATATTTTCTTTTTTTGATAATTAGTATCCAAAGAAGCATTTAACAGCACCCTTTAGGTACCATTCGTGCATGTTTTGAAAATGACGAATAAGTTTTATCTTAATATATGATTTTGACTTCATGAAGTATCTTCTGCCAACAGATGCTTCATGACTTGATCATCTGTTTTTTGTGCTTGGGATTGGAAAAATGAATTAAAAAAGAGGCATATTTTCTGGAGATTAAACAATCAAATGAAGAGCATGGCCTTTTTCATCATTCTTCTTTTTGTAATTCATGTTTCTGATTTCCAATATGCCTTGTTAAATTGTTCAGTGTTAATGAGCTAAAGAAGCTTGTTTCTGACAAGGATGCTTATCACAACTTCTTAATTTCACTTGAGGCTGTCAAGACTCAGAACAATGTAAGTAATAAAATTTCTTGTTTCATTCTGCTCAGTCGGTCTTGCCATACCTTGTTTCCTTTTATAGTCAAGCATGCACTATGGATCTAATTTATCCTCATTTTGTTCAAATGTGATATTATATGCTCCACCAAATTATACGTTTCACAAATTGTATGAACGATCGAGTATGATTCTGTTTATGGTACTAAGGAAGGAATCAAATTATAAATGGGGGATGCCTGAATTTTGTTATTCCGTCTGCATGATTTTCTGCATTCATGATGGCATAATAATTTGAATCCATTCAAGTGGCTTACAATCTCATGAGTATGCATAATAATGGACTTCAATGCTTTTTGGTGATCTTGCCTCATACAATTCAAAGTCAATAATACTTGCGTGTTTGGAGTTGGATGACTTACTTTTGACCATATTTCAATTGTTAGTACGATATGTAAGGACCACTATTACAAAGAGTATTAACTTGTTCTTGCTTCCTTTCTTCCTTGCCAAAATGAACTTTAATCTTTCCACCTCATGTATGCTCTGCTCTTCTTCTTACACAATGTATCTGACGAATTGTGTATCATCATGTGTTATGCATGTTAGCAAGGTAATTTCAACGTGAGAGCTGAGAACACAACTTTGATCAGTTACAGTCACCTTGATGTAATATTTTGTTGTTACAGGTTCACTGTTCTATGTTAATTTCTATGGTAGTATCTTACTCTTGCTGTTTTCCCCATATCTGATCAGGTCAGGGATGAGCTTCGGGACGAAACTCTGCAGCTTGCTAGTAAGTTTTAGGTTTCTTATTGGCTTATTATAGGTAATGATATGTCAATTAGTATCTGCAGATAGATTTTGAACAAAATCCATATGCAGGGGAGAGTTTAGAAAAAGAGCCCTTGATAATGGAGCTCAGTAATCAGGTCAGATACTTCACATTGCTTCTAGGGTATTTACTTATATATTAAAGCATTGTGACATTTTAGCATCGAAGCACTGACATTGGAAAAAAAAATTCTACCCACCTTTATTGTTGTTCACAGTGCAGAATCATCCGCACTACTGAATTGGCTACTGCTCAAGAAAAGATGCATGAGTTGGAAAGGAAAAAAGAAGAGCTTCTAAAGTTGTTCTCTCCTGAATCGCTTCTCCATCAGCTGCAAGGTAAATTGTGGAAGCACGTCAAGCATGTATATATTTTCCTTTTGATTATTTGTTATTCTTTTTACATCAGCAAGATTATTTGTAGTACATTTACAGATAAATATGACAATATGAGACTAAAAGGGTGCTTGCATCATGACCACTCTTACTCGAACAAGTTGAACGAAGGGCATAGTAGGAGTCGAGTCAGCACTTAAATTATATATGTCAGAAGAAACTTTCAGATCTAGACATAGTAAGAGCTTGACAGAGAGATTTCTTCGTTGTCTCAGTCGTGGGTATGATGGATCTGATATTTGCATAGTCCAGTGTCTTTGTCAAGCTCTTACTATGTCACCAATGCATAATTACAGCTTTCCATAATGCTCAACTTACCTTTTATAGTGTAATCTTCACTGGAGTCCTTTGGTCTACATGGTGTAATGTCTTGGAAAACATGAGTTTTTTTCATCATTTTTCACTCTGCTCCACTATTCAATTTCCTTCTTGGGTTAGTACAGTCTATGCCCTTTTTAGTTGTGTCCCAATGAGAAAGTTCCATCCATATGAATGCTATCATCAGATTTTGTTCAGATATTCTGCTCGTCTTTTAAGCATGTCTAATTCTATCCGATCTTAATCTAGGAGCTCAATGCAGAAAGTCCATGTAATGAGCCAGTTGTATGTAATAGGAACTTTTAACTTACTAGCTTATGCTCAATGTTGTAGTACATTGTTACTCTCTTTGTGATGGTGCTATGTTGGGAATGGAGATCCTAAATGATTATTTGCGAAGTCTGGAGCTCTGGTTGCTTAGTGATCATGACCTGTTTTTCATTTTTGGTAATGGACATGATGAATACAATTTTCGAGATTCCAAATAGAAGTGTCTCTAGAATATTGAATGGATGGTTACAACATTGATTTTGTTCTTGCTTATGGGATTAGATAAACTGAAGTAATTAGACTTGCCAGCAAAAGAATTAAAAGTTCACTGATGTAATTTTGTTATTGACACAGACGCCATGAAGAAAACGGAGGAGGAATCTGAAGCCCTGCTTGGCCAGCTCCTTGATGGAGAAATTGATCTTACAACATTTGTGCAGAAGTACAAAAAACTGGGATGCAGTTATCACAAACGTGCACTCACACACCTTGCTGCTAAGGCATCTTTAGTTCTATAGATAAATATATGCTCTCGTTACACCTCTATAAATTGATGAAGAAACATTACGTGTAGTCACTTGATGTAAATTGTTGGTTCGTTGTGGTTTGAGTCTTTTTTTTCCTAAATCTTGTGAGGAGTTCAAGAGGAAACCTGAACTCCATTTTTGAACTTTATAAATGAAAATTTCTTGTTAATGAGGTGATTATTGTTGCTAAAAATTGGTTGATGTATAATTAACTAAATATAAAGAATTAGCTACAAATCGATTCAGAGCTCCTAGAATCGAAATTTAGAAGACCACTATAGGTGATTTCAACACTTTTCAGTGGGTGTTAGTCCACCGATTTTGACACTGCACAGGGCTCTGGTTGAACATTTCTGAAAAATTATACGAGTGGGTTAGCAACAAGCTTGGCAAGAGGGCCATGTGGCCCGGCGATAACGGGGGACGCCTGGTAGAATTTTATGGGCCTGCGAACAGGAAACAAGCGATTTTGGTACTTTCTATAGGTGTTAGCCTCAGATTCTGACGCTATAGGGGGCTCTGGCACAAAATTTCCAAAAAATCATACGAGTGGGTTCGCAAGGAACCTGGCAAGAGGCCCAAGTGGCCTTGTAGTGGCGGGGGACATCAGGTAGGATTTTATGGGCCGAGGAACAAGAAACAGGTGATTTTGGTACTTTTCTGTTGGTGTTAGCCCACAAATTCTGGTGCTGGGGGAGAGGGGCTCCGATGCAACATTCTCGAAAAATCATACCGAATCTGTGGGCTAACACCCAAAGAAAAGTGCCAAAATCACATGTTTCTTGTTCCTCGGCCCTAAAAACCTTACCAGGCGTCCCCAGCCACTGCAAGGCCACCTGGGCCTCTTACTGGGCTCCTTGCGAATCCACTCGTATGATTTTTTGGGAATGTTACATCAGAGCCTCCTGTAGCGCCATAATTCGTACGCTAACATCCACAGAAAGTGCCAAAATTGCTTGTTTCCTGTTCGCCGGCCCATAAAATTCTACCAGGCGTCCCCCGTTACCATCGGCCACATGGCCCTCCTGCCAGACTCGTTGCGGATCTACTGGTATGATTTTTCGAGAATATTGCACCGAATCCCCCTGCAACGCAGAATCCATGGGCTAACACCCACAGAAGAGTGCCGAAATCGCCTGTTTCCTGTTCCTCGGCCTATAAAATCCTACTAAACGTCCCCCGCTACCGTCGAGCCACCTTGGCCTGAGTTTTAGGCTAAAATCATCCTTGAACAATAGCCCAAATCTAAGATACATCCCTATATTATCATTGTAAACAAAAAACATCCTTCAATTAACTCAACTTTGGCAAGAAACATCCTTCTGTTAGTTTTGGTAAAAAAGGTAACAGTAATGAACATGTGCTTGACACATGTTTATTACTGTTACTTTTTTGACCAAAACTAACAGAAGGATGTTCCTTGCCAAAGTTGAGATAGTTAAAGGATGCTTTTTGTTCACAATGATAATATAAGGATGCATCTTAGATTTGGGTTATAGCTCAAGGATGATTTTAGCCCAAAACTCCCTTGACCTCTTGTCGGGCTTGTTGCGGACCCACTCGTATGCTTTTTCGGGAATGTTGCGCTAGAGTCCCCTGCAGTGCCAGAATCCATGAGCTAACACCATCAAAAAAGTATCGAAATCGCATGTATCCTGTTCCTCAACCCATAAAATCATACTAGGCATCCCCCCGCGCCGGGCCACTTGGGCCTCTTACTGGGCTGGTTGCGGACCCACTCGTATGACTTTTTGGGAATTTTGCGCCGGCTCCCCCTGCAACACCAGAATACGTGGGTTAACACCTACAGAAAAGTGCTAAAATGGCTTGTTTCCTGTTCCTCGACCCTAAAAATCCTACCAAGCATCCCCCGCCACCACCAGGCCACTTGGGCCTTTTGTCGGGCTCGTTGCAGACCCAATTGTATGATTTTCAAGAATGTTGCACCAAAACTCCATGCAAAACCAGAATTCTTGGGCTAAAACCACAGAAAAGTGTCAAAATCGCCTATTTCCTGTTCCTCGGTCCATTAAATCCTACCAGCAGTCCCCGTCGTCGCCGGGCCACCTAGGCCTCTTATTGGGCTCATTGCGAACCCACTAGAATGATTTTTCGAGAATGTTGTATCGGAGCCCCTGCAGCGCTAGAATGCGTGGGCTAACACCTACAGTAAAATGCAAAAATCTCCAGTTTTTTATTCCTCAGGCCATAAAATCCAACCAGGCATCCCCGTCATCGCCGGCCACCCGGGCCTTTTATTGGGCTTGTTGTGGACCTACAAGTATGATTTTTTAGAAATGTTGCACCGGAGCCCCCTATAGGGCAAGAATCCGTGGGCTAACACCCACAGAAAAGTTTCAAAATCGCCTGTTTCCTGTTCCTCAGCCCATAAAATCCTACTAAGCGTCCTCCGCTTCCTCAAGGTCACCTGGGCCTCTTGCCGGGCTCATTACGGACCCACTCATATGATTTTTGAGAATATTTCATCGAATGCCCATGCAGCGCCAGAATCTGTGGTCTAACACCTATAGAAAAGTGCCGAAATCGCCTATTTTCCTGGGCCTCTTGCCGGGCTCATTGTGGACCAACTCGTATGATTTTTCAAGAATGTTGTGCCGGAGCCCCCTACAATGCCAGATTTTGGGGGCAAACACCCACAGAAAAGTGCCAAAATTGCCTATTTCCTGTTCCTCAACACATAAAATCCTACCAGGCTTCTCCCGCCGCCACCGGGCCATCTGGGACTCTTGCTAGGCTTATTGCGGACCCACTCATATGATTTTTTGAGAATGTTACATCGGAGCCCCTTGCAACACCAGAATTCATGGGTTAACACCCAAAGAAAAGTACCGAAATTTCTTGTTTATTGTTCCTTGACCCATAAAATCCTACCAGACGTCACCCGTCGCGGCGGCGCCACCTGGGACTTTATCGGGCTCGTTGCGAACCCATTCGTATAACTTTTCAGGAATGTTGCCCAGAGCTCCTTGCAATGCCAGAATTCGTGGGCTAACACCTAACGAAAAGTGCCGAAATCGCATGTTTATTGTTCCTCGGCCCCTAAAACCCTACCAGGAGTCCCCCGCCACTGCTAGACGCCCCGGGCCTCTTGCTGCGCTCGTTGCGGATCCACTCATATGATTTTTTGAAAATGTTGCATCGGAGCCCCCTGTAGAGCATAATCCATGGGCGTTAACCCATAGAAAAGTGCCAATATCGCTTGTTTCTAGTTTGTCGGCCCATAAAATCTTACCAGGCATCCCCCGTCACCGCTAGGGCACCTGGGCTTCTTGCCGAGCTCGTTGCAGACACACTGATATGATTTTTTGAAAATTTTGCACTGAATTCCCTTGCAATGCAGAATTCGTGGGCTAACACCTACAGAAAAGTGTCGACATTGCCTGCTTCCTGTTCTTCGGCCCATAAAATCCTATTGGACGTCCCCTGCCCCCCGGGCCACTTGACCAATTGTTGGGCTCGTTATGGACCCAGTTGTATATTTTTTCAAAAATATTGCGTTAGAGCCCCCTGCAGTGCCAGAATTCGTGGCCTAACACTATCAGAAAAGTATCAAAATTGCCTGTTTCCTGTTCCTCAACCCATAAAATCCTACCAGGAATCCCCCACCGACCTAGGGCACCTACGCCTTTTGCCAGGATCGTTGCAGACCCACCCGTATGATTTTTCGGGAATGTTGGGCTAGAGTCCCCTACAGTGCAAGAATCCGTGGACTCACAGCCATAAAAAAGTATCGAAATCACCTGTTTCCTGTTCCTCGGCCCATAAAATCCTGCCAGACATCTTCCGTCGCCGTCGGGCCACTTGGACCTTTTGCCATGCTCACTCGAACCCACTGGTATAATGTTTTGGGAATGTTATGTTGCATCCCACTGTAGCGTCAGAATCCGTGGGCTAACACCTATGGAAAAGTGCCAAAATCACTTGTTTCCTGTTTCTTGGCCAATAAAGACCTACCAGGCGTGCCCCACCGCCGCCGAGCCACCTGAGCCTCTTGTTGGGCTTGTTGCAGACCACAACGTATGATTTTTCGATAATGTTGCTCCAAAATCCCCTATAGCGCCATAATCCGTGGGCAAGCACCCACAGAAAAGTGTCAAAATCGCCTGTTTCCTGTTCCTCGGCTCATAAAATCCTGTTAGGTGTCTCTCGCTATCGCTGGGCCACCTGGGCTTCTTGTCAGCTCATTGCGGAGCCACACTATGATTTTTTGAAAATGTTTCGTCGGAGCAACTTGCAGTGCCAGAATCCGTGGGCAAACACCCACAGAAATATGCTGAAATTGTTTGTTTCCCATTTCTCAGTTCATAAAATCCTACTAGGTAACCCCCGCCATTGTCGGGCCACGTGGGCCACTTACTGAGCTGGTTGCAGATGCACTTATATGATTTTATAGGAATATTGCGTAGGAGCCCCCTGGAGTGCCACAATCCGTGGGCTAACACCCATAGCAAATTATTGAAATTGCCTATTTCTTGTTCCTCGACCCATAAAATCCTACTAGGCTTCCCCCACTGCCGCCGGGCCACCTGGGCCTCTTGCCGAGCTCGTTGTGGATCCACTCGTATGACTTTTCGGGAATGTTGCACTGGATCCCCCTGTAACACCAGAATCTATGGGCTAACACCCATAGAAAAGTGCCAAAATTGCCTGTTTCTTGTTCCTCGACCCATAAAATCCTACCAGGCATCCCTCGCCGCCGCCAGGCCACCTCAGCCTCTTGTCGGGCTCATTATAGACACACTCATATGATTTTTTAAGAATGTTGCACCGGAGCTCCTTGCAGTGCTAGAATTCGTGGGCTCACCCACAGAATAGTGCCAAAATCGTCTGTTTTCTGTTCCTTGGCCCATGAAATCCTACCAGGCTGTCCCCTACTGCCGCTGGGCCACCTGGGCTTGTTGTAGGGCTTATTACGGACCCACTCGTGTCATTTTTCAAGATTGTTGCGTCAGAGCCCCTGTAACGCCAGAATCCGTGGGCTAACACCCATAGTAATGTGCCGAAATCGTCAGTTTCCCGTTCCTCGGCCCATAAAATCCAACCAAGCGTCCCTCACTGTCATCGGTCCACTTGTGCCTCTTGACGGGCTTGTTTCGGACCCACTCATATGATTTTTCAAGAATGTTCTGTCGGAGCCATCCGCAAGGCCAAAATCTGTGGGTTAACACCCATAGTAAAGTGCCGAAATCGACTGTTTCCTGTTCATCGGCCCATAAAAAATCCTACCAAGCGTCTCTTGCTGCCATCGGGCCACCTAGGCCTATTGCCAAGCTCGTTGTGAACTCACTCGTATGATTTTTTAGGAATTTACGTCAGATCCCAGTAGAGCTAGAATCTGTAGGGTAATAACAACAAAAAAGTGCCAAAATCGCCTGTTTCTTGTTCCTCGGTCCATAAAATCCTACCAGGCATCCCCTGCTTTCGTAGGGCCACCTGGGTCTTTTCCGAGTTCATTGCGGAACCACTCATGATTTTTAGGGAATGTTGAATGGATCACCTTACAACGCCAGAATTCGTGGGCTAATACCCATTGAAAAGTGTCATAATCGCCTGTTATGTGTTCCTTAGCTCAAGAAATCCTACCAGGCATCCCCTGCTGCCGGGCTACCTGGGCCTCCTTCCGGGCTTGTTGCGGACCCACTCGTATGATTTTGCAAGAATGTTGAGTCAGAGACCCCTTTAGCACTAGAATCTGTGGGCTAACACCAACAAAAAAGTGCCAAAATCGCCTATTTGCTGTTCCTCAGCCCATAAAATCCTATCAGGTGCCCCCCGTTGCCGGGCCACCTGGGCCTCTTGTTGGGTTCATTGCGCAGCCACTCATATGATTTTTTGGGAATATTGTGCCAGAGCCCCTCAGCTCCAAAATCTGTGGGCTAACAACCAAAGAAAAGTGCCGAAATCGCTTGTTTCCTATTCTTCGGCCCATAAAATCCTATCAGGCGTCCCCAGCCTCCACCGGACCACCTGGGCCTCTTGCCGGGTCTTGCGCATCCACTCGTATGATTTTTCAGAAATGTTGCGCCGGAGCTCCCTGCAGCGCCAAAATCCGTGGGATAACATGCACAAAAAGTTGCCAAAATCTCCAATATGATATTCCTCGACCCATAAAATCTGGCAGGCATCTCCCACCTCCACTGAGCCACCTGGACTTCTTGCCGGGATTATTACGAATCTACTTGTATGATTTTTGAGAATTTTGCACTATAGCGCCCTGCAGATCCAGAATTCATGGCTAACACCCACAGAAAAGAGGCAAAATCGCTCGTTTCTGTTCCTCGACCCATAAAATCCTACCATGCATCTCCCGTCGCTGCCGGTCCATCTGTGCTTTTTGCCGTGCTTGTTGCGAACCCATTCGTATGGTTTTTTGAGAATGTTGCGCCAGAGCCCCGAACAACTCCAGAATCCATGGGCTAATACCCACAAAAAAGTGTCGAAATCACTTGTCTCTTGTTCCTCAGCCCATAAAATCCTAGCAGGAGTCCTCCACCACTACTATGCCACCTGGGCATCTTACAAGACTAATTGCTGACCCACTCGTATGATTTTTCAGGAATATTGCATTGGACCCCCCTGCAGCGCGAGAATCCGTTGGCTAACACCCACAGAAAAGTATCAAAATTGCCTGTTTCCTATTTTTCAAACCATAAAATCCTACCATTCATCCCCCGCCACCGCTGGGCCACCTGGGCCTTTTGTTGGGCTCATTGCAAACCCACCCGTATTATTTTTCGAGAATGTTGCGTTGGAACACCCTGTAGGGTCTGAATCCATGGGCTAACACCCATAAAAAAGTGCCAAAATCACCTGTTTTATATTCCACGAACCAAAAATCCTACCAGACATCCCCCGCCGCCACCGGGCCACCTGGGCCTCTTGCCAAGCTCGTTGTGGACACACTCATATGATTTTTTGAGAATGTTGCACCGGACCCACCTGTAGCGCCAAAATCCATGGGCTAACACCCACAGAAAAGTGCCAAAATTATCTGTTTCTTGATCCTCGGCCCATAAAATCCTACCAGGCTTCCCCTGTCGCCACCGACCACCTACCCCTCTTGTCGAGCTCGTTGTGGACCCACTCATATAATCTTTTGGGAATGTTACACTGGAGCCCCCTACAGTGCCATAATCTGTGGGCTAACATCCATTAGAAAAGTATTAAAATTGTCTGTTTCCTGTTCCTTGGCCCACAAAATCCTAGCAGGAATCCTGCGTCGCTCCGAGGCACATGCGACGCTAGCCAGGTTCGTTGCAGACCCACTTGTATGATTTTTTGGGATATTTGCGCCAAGGTCCCTGCATCACCAGAATTCATGGGCTATCACCTACAGAAAAGTGTCGAAATCGCTTGTTTCCTGCTCCTTGTCCCATAAAATCCTACCAGGTGTCGCCCGTCACTGTCGAGCCAATTGGGCCTCTCTCCAAGCTCGTCGTAGACCCACTCGTA
>JAOTQJ010000002.1:22315340-22329760 GCA_025642045.1 Solanum sejunctum
CAGACCCATTCATATGATTTTTCAGGAATGTT
This sequence comes from Solanum sejunctum, assembly GCA_025642045.1. NCBI lineage: Eukaryota > Viridiplantae > Streptophyta > Magnoliopsida > Solanales > Solanaceae > Solanum > Solanum sejunctum. The sequence continues at coordinate 22,315,373 of JAOTQJ010000002.1, forward strand.
GCGCAGGATCCCCCTGCAGCACTAAAATTTATGTGCTAACACCCATAGAAAAGTATTAAAATCACCTATTTCCTGTTCTCAGCCCATAAAATCACCTATCGCCGCTGGGCTAGCTAGGCCTCTTTTCGGGCTCATTGCGAACCAATCTGTATGATTTTTCAGGAATATTGTGCTGGAGCCCCCTGTAGTGCCAGAATCCGTGGATTAACACCCACAGAAAAGTGCTGAAATCGCTTGTTTCTTGTTCCTCAATCAATAAAATCGTACCAGGTATCCCCCGCCGCTGCCAGGCCACCTAGGACTCTTGCTGGGCTCTTTGCATAGCCACTCATCTGATTTTTTGGGAATATTACGCTGGAGCCCTTATAGCGCCATAATCCGTGGGCTTAAACCCAAAAGAGAAGTGCCGAAATCTCCTGTTTCCTATTTCTCGGCCCATAAAATCCTAGGCGTCTCCCACGGCCACCGGGCCATCTAAGCCTATTGCCGGGCTCTTGCGGAACCACTCGTATGATTTTTCGAGAATGTTGCGCCAAAGCCCTCTGTAGAGCCAAAATTCATGGCATAACACCCAACAAAAAGTGTCAAAATCACCTATTTTCTGCTCCTTGGCCCATAAAATCATACCAGGAGTCCTACGCCGCCACTGGGCCACTTGGGCATATTATCGGGCTCGTTGCAGACCCACTCATATGATTTTTCAGTAATGTCGGGCTGGATCCCCCTGCAGCGCCAGAATCCATGGGCTAACATACACTAAAAAGTGTCGAAATCGTCTGTTTCCTATTCCTCGACCTATAAAATCCTACCAGGTATCCCCCGCCACTATTGGGCTAGGGCTTTTGCCGAGTTCATTGCGGACCCACTCATATGATTTTTTAAAAATATTGCGCTAGAGCCCCCTATAGTGCCAGAATTCGTGGGCTAACACCCACAGAAAAGTGGCAAAATTACCTGTTTCCTATTTCTTGACCCCTAAAATCCTACCAGGGTCCCTCGTCGCTGTCGGGCCACCTAGGGCTCTTGCCAGGCTCATTGCAGATCCACTTGTAATATTTTTTGGGAATGTTGCACAGGAGCTCCCTGCAGCGCTAGAATCCGTGGGCTAACACCCATAGAAAAGTGCCAAAATCGCTTTTTGTACGATGTAAAATTCTCGAAAAATCATACTGGTGGGTCCACAATGAGCCCGACAAGAGGCCCAAGTGGCCCAACGGCATTGGCGGAGGCCTGCTAGAATTTTATGGGCCAAAGAATAAGAAACAAGCAATTTCGATAATTTTCTATGGGTTTTAGCCCCCAGATTTTGGGGCTACATGAGGGTCCGACACAAGACTCCTGAAAAATCATACGAGTGGGTCCGTAAGATGCCTAACAAGAGGCCCAGGTTGCCCAACGATATTGCCGGAGGCCTGATACGATTTTATGGGCCAAGGAACAATAAACAAGCGATTTCGACAATTTTCTATGGGTGTTAGCCTATGAATTTTGGCGCTGCAAGGGGGTCCAAAGCAAGATTCTCGAAAAATCATATGGGTGGATCTGCAACGAGCCCGTCAAGAGGTCCAGGTGGCCCAGCAGTGTTAGTGGAGGGCTGGTATAATTTTATGGGCCAAAAATAGAAAACACATGATTTTGACTATTTTCTGTGGGTGTTAGCCCACCGATGTTGGGATGGTACGATTTTATGGGCCAAGAAACAGGAAATAGATGATTTCAAATATTTTCTATGGGTGTTAGGCCATGATTTTAGGGCTGCATGGGGGTTCGATGCAAGATTCTCGAAAACTTATATGGGTGGGTTCGCAACAAGTCCGTCAAAAGGCCCAGGTGGCTCGATGGCATTGGCGGAGGCCTGGTAAGATTATATGAGCCAAGGAATAGGAAACCGGCGATTTCAGCAATTTTCTATGGGTGTAAGCTCACGAATTTTGGGGCTGCATGGGGGTTCGATGCAAGTTTCCCCAAAAATTATATGGGTGGTATGCAACTAGCCCGGCAAGAGGCCCAGGTGGCCCGGCGACATTGGCGGAGGCATGGTAGGATTTTATGGGCCAAGAAATAAGAAACAGACGATTTCAGTAGCTTTCTATGGGTGCATGGGGGTCCGGCGCAAGATTTTTGAAAAATCATACGAGTGGATTCGCATTGAGCCCGGCAAGAGGCCCAGGTGGCCAACAGCATTGGCAGAGGCCTGGTAGAATTTTCTGTGCCAAGGAACACGAAACATGCGATTTTGACAGTTTTTTGTGAGTCTTAGCCCACGAATTTGGGGCTCCATCACAAGATTCTCGAAAAAACATAAAGGTGGGTCCATAATGAGCTCGACAAGAGGCCGAAGTAGCATCGCGATATTGGCGGAGGCCTGGTAATATTTTATGGGCCAAGAAACAGGAAATAGGCAATTTTGACAGTTTTTTGTGGGTGTTAGCCCACGAATTCTTGGGCTTTATGGGGCCCTGGTGCAAGAATCCAGAAAAATCATAAGGGTGGCTCCGGAATGAGCCTGGCAAGAGGTTCAGGTGGCCCGGTGGCATTAGAGGAGGCCTGGTAGGATTTCATGGGCCAAGGAACAGGAAATAGACAATTTTGGCAGTTTTCTGTAGGTGTTAGCCCACGGATTTTTGGGGTCTAGCACAAGATTTTCTAAAAATATATGCGTGGATCCACAACAAGCTTGGCAAAAGGCCCAAATGGCCCGGTGGCATTAGCGGAGGTATGGTAGGATATTATGGTCCAAGGAACAGGAAGCAGGCGATTTGCAGATTTCTATGGGTGTTAACCCACGAATTTTGGTGCTACATGGGGTTTGACGCAAGATTCTCACAAAATCATACGAGTGGGTCCGTAATGAGCCCGGCAGGAGGCCCAAGTGGCCCAACGGTATTGGCGGAGACCTGGTAGAATTTTATAGGAACAGGAAACAAATATTTCTGTAGTTTTCTATGGGTGTTAGACCACGAATTTTGGGGCTACATGGGGGTCGGTGCAAGATTTTCAAAAAATCAAAAGGATGGGTCCGCAATAAGCACGATAAGAGGCCCAGGTGACCCGACAGCTTTCGCGGAGGCCTAGTAAGATTTTATGGGCCAAGGAACAAAAAATAAGCGATTTTGGCAGGTTTTGTGGGTATTAGCCTACAAATTTTGGAGCTACAAGGGGATCCGACGCAAGGTTCCCAAAAAATCATACAGGTGGGTGTGCAACGAGCCTGGCAAGAGGCCCAGGTGGCCCGACGGCATTGGCGGAGGCCTGATAGAATTTTATGGGCCAAGGAACAACAAACAAGCGATTTTGACAGTTTTCTATGGGTGTTAGCCCACGAATTTTGGCGCTGCACGGGGGTTTGGAGCAAGATTCTTAAAAAATCATATGGGTGGGTCCGCAACGAGCCCGTCAAGAGGTCCAGGTGGCCCGATAGCGTTGCCGAAGGCCTGGTACAATTTTACGGGCCAAGGAACTGAAAACAAGCGATTTCGATAGTTTTCTGTGAGTGTTAACCCATATATTTTGGGGCTGCATGGGGGTCTGGCGCAAGATTCCTGAAAAATCAAACGAATGGATCCGCATGAGCATGGTAAAAGGCCCAAGTGGCCTCGCGACGTTGAAAGAGGCCTGGTAGGATTTTATAGGCCAAAGAACAGGAAATAGACGATTTTGGTAGTTTTTTGTGGGTGTTAGCCTACAGATTTTTTGGCTGGATGGGGATCCGATTCAAGATTACCGAAAATCATATGGATGGATCCGCAACAAGCCCGATAAGAGGCCCAGGTGACCCTCCGGTGTTGGCTGAGGCCTGATAGAATTTTATGGTCCAAGAAATAGGAAATATGCGATTTTGATACTTTTCTGTGAATGTTATCCGAAGAATTTTGGGACTACATGGGGCTCCGGTGCAAGATTTCCTAAAAATCATATGGGTGGGTCCGCAACAAACCCGGCAAGAGGCCCAGGTGGCCCAACGACATTGAGGAGGCTTGGTAGGATTTTATGTGGCAAGGAACAGAAAACAGGCGATTTCAACAGTTTTCTATGGTGTTAGCCCATGGATTTTTAGGCAGCATGGGGGTTCAACACAAGATTCTCGAAAAATTATACGGGTAGGTCCACAACGAGCCCGGCAAGAGGCGCAAGTGGCCCGACGGTGTTGGCGGAGGCCTAGTAGGATTTTATGGACCAAGGAACAGGAAACAAGCAATTTTGACAGTTTTCTTTGGGCTTTAGCCCACAGATTTTGGAACTACATGGGAGTTCGACGCAAGATTCCCAACAATCATATGGGTGGGTTTGCAACAAGCCCGACAAGAGGTTCAAGTGGCCCGGTGGTATTGGCGAAAACCTGGCAGGATTTTATGGGCCAAGAAACAAGAAATAAAAAACAAGCGAGTTCAGCAGTTTACCATGGATGTTAGCCCACTGATTTTAGGACTGCATGGGGCTCCACCACAAGATTCCTAAAAAATCCTACGAGTGGGTCCGCAATGAGCATGGCAACAGGCCCAAGTGGCACGACAATGTTGACAGAGGCCTGGTAAGAATTTCTGGGCCAAAGAACAGGAAACAGGCAATTTTGACAATTTTCTGTAGGTGTAAGCCCACGAATTTTGGGGGTATTTGGCACAAAATTCTCGAAAAATCATACGATTGGGTCCGCAATGAGCTTAGCAAAAGGCCCAAGTAGCCTGGCGAAGGCCTGATAGGATTTTATAGGCCAAAGAACAGGAAACAGGCAATTTTGACAGTTTTCTATGGGTGTTAGCCCATGAATTTTGGGGCAGCATGGAGATCTGACGCAAGATTCCCAAAAAATCATATAGATGGGTCCGCTACGAGCCCGCTAAGAGGCTCGGCAGTGTCGACGGGTCCTGGTAGGATTTTCTTAGCCAAGGAACAGGAAACAGACGATTTTGACAGTTTTTTGTGAGTCTTAGCCCACGAATTTGGGACTCCATGGGGATCCATCACAAAATTCTCGAAAAAGCATATAGGTGGGTCCGTAACGAGTCCGACAAGAGGCCCAAGTGGAATCGCGGTATTGGTGGAGGCCTGATAATATTTTATGGGCCAAGAAACAGGAAACAAACGATTTTGACAGTTTTTTGTGGGTGTTAGCCCACGAATTCTTGGGCTTTATGTTACCTGGTGCAAGAATCCAGAAAAATCATACGGGTGGCTCCGCAACGAGCCTGGCAAGAGGTTCAGGTGGCCCGGCGGCATTAGAGGAGGCCTGGTAGGATTTTATGGGCCAAGGAACAGGAAACAGACAATTTCAGCAGTTTTCTATGGGTGTTAGCCCACGAATTTTGGGGCTGTATGGGTCTCCGGCGCAAGATTCTTGAAAAATCATATGGGTGGGTCTGCATCAAGCCCGGCAAGAAGCCCAGGTGGACCGACAGCGTTGACGGAGGCCTAGTAGGATTTTATAGGCCAAGGAATAAAAAACAGGCGATTTCAGCAATTTTTTTTGTGTGTTAACCCACGGAATTTGGGACTACATGTGGTCCGACGTAAGATTTTTGAAAAATCATACGGGCGAGTCTGCAGCGATCCTAGCAAGAGGCCGAGGTGGCTCGACAGCGTTAGCGGAGGCTTAATAGGATTTTATAGGCCAAGGAACAAGAAAACAGGTGATTTCGACAGTATTTTGTAGGTGTTAGCTTAGGAATTTTGGAGCTGCATTGGGGTTCGAGCAAGATTGCCGAAAAATCATACTGGTCGGTTCGCAACGAGCCCAGCAAAAGGCCTAGGTGGCCCTACGACATTGGCAAGACCTGATAGGATTTTATGGGCTAAGGAACAAAAAATAGACAATTTTGGCAGTTTTTTGTGGGCGTTAGCCCATTGATTTTGGGGATACATGGAGGCTCGGTGCAAGATTCCCAAAAAATTATATAGGTGAATCCACAACGAGCCCAGTAAGAGGCTCAGGTGGCCCGACAGCGTTGCGGAGGCCTGGTACGATTTTATGGGCCCAGGAATAGAAAATAGGCGATTTTTTAACGACTTGGTCCAACACTATGAAGCATTGTCCGCTTTTAGGCCTAGTCCATCACGAATTTGTCCCTTTGTGTTCACCCCAAAAGGCACCTCACAGTATATAAACCAATTTTTTACTTATTTACCTAAAATCTCTCCTGTGTTTTATCAATGTGGGACATGTCATCTCAAGATGGGTTGTTACATACACCCTTCTATGGACTCAACATCCTCGCTAAGGTTTGCCCCACTGCATGTGATTCACCTTGACATAACACTGAGGTTTGCCTTGCTTTACCAGGATAATTCAGTTGAAATCTAGCCTCACATCGACAAGGCTGACACGAGCCACCAATGTGGGATATGTCATCTCAAGATGTGTTGTTACATACACCCCCTCTATGAACTCAGCGTCATCGCTGAGGTTTGCCCCACCGCATGGGATTCGCCTTGACTCAACACTAAGGTTTACCTTGCTTTACCGAAATTCGCCTAAATTCAGTTGAATTCTAGCCCCACATCGACAAGGCTGACACGAAAGTGGCTCTGATACCATCTGTAACAATCTGACCCAACACTGTGAAGTATTGTCTGCTCTTGAGCCTACCCTATTACGGATTTGTCCCTTTGAGCTCACCCCAAAAGACGTCTCACAATATATAGATCAATTTTTTACTTATACACCCAACATCTCTCCTTTATTTTGTCAATGTGGAACATTTCATCTAAAGATGAGTTGTTACAAAAATCACTTATTTCCTGTTCTTCGACCCATAAAATCCTACCGGGCGTCCTCTGCCGCCTCACCTACCATTGTGCACACTGATAGTTAATTTAATTAACTCACGTAGAAATTGACCAAATCATCTCAATGGTGTCTTATTTTACTATACTATCTGTCTGATGTGATCATTTCTTATCTCCCTATACTTTGCTATAGCTACAAATCTATTTTAACATACTCATTTCTAAGATAATCAATCTTGAATATTTATTCTGCTTAAAGTCAATAATAGTACTCCTGTTTCATTACATTTCCATATTCTGAAACAAATAAATATTAAAATTTGAATCAAACTTATATTAAGCAAAACCCCTACAGTGGCTATTTTATAATAGAGAGCTAACAGACACACAAACATAATTTCCAAAATACTGGAATGGGAACCAAGAAAACAAGCAGCAACAAAACAAAGAACCGCCCCATCTATAGAAGTTTCCACTTGCATGAGAAAAATTATATTAGCAACAAGACTGAAAAGTGATCATCAATTCCCTGTACTTTCTTCTTTCAATCGGTTCATTTCCTTCTCCCACTTGAGTCCAAGCATTTGGCGTCCGAAGGGGACAATAAGATTGTATCGGAAAACCTGAAGCCAAGACACATGTTTAGCTCTTGCAAGTACTAAAGGTTCTCATGATTGTTATATATTGTTTCATATTGTATTGTATTGTGTTGGAATGTATTGTATTATATCATATCGTACTGTATTGTTCCAAAGACTACAGTGTTTGGATAGATTGTATTGTTATTTGTTGTTACATAATGTCAAACATCCATAATTTGAATGATAAATCTATGAGAAATTGAAGGGAATGTGGTAGATTCCATGAAAAAATAGGGTAAATGATAAAATAGAATTATTTAATTATTAAATAATTAAATAAAATAGAAATGAGCAGAAGATATTAAAGTAACGACGCAACCACACCAAATAGATCATTACATAAAATGGGTCTTTTCATCGTTACCTAACGATGGAATTCAACGATATGATACAATGGAATTTAAGTAACAATCACAACAAACGTTGTACTTAAACTAACAAATCAATACTATATAACAGGTAACAACTATCCAAACAAGGGGTAACTTTTGCTAAATCTCAATACCATGCTAGATATCAACAATTCTAAAATGTGCCAGCCCAACACATTCCAAAACCATCAGAAACAAAACTACAATCCAAGAACAGCCAAAGTCCAGCTTTTGGCTAAAAACAATGGGCCAGTGTCAATAGTTACCAAACAATTGTTTTTTCCTCTATACTCTTTCCATTTCTTTCCATTCTTATGAAAATGTTAAGCAGAAGTAAAGATGTCTTAGACAGTTTGGATATATTAAGCGAAGGAAATTTGATCGGGTCACCCATGCAGGTCAACCTTGATCCATATTAATAAATTAATAATATAAATATTTAATTTATTAATAAAAAGGAAGAAATACAGCCATTTAAAAAGTTGTATTCCTTTAAGTTTATAAAAGGTTTCTCTTTTAGAGAAACAATGTATCTTTTCTTTTATAAACAGAAAAAATGAACCGCACTTTTCTTCCTTCTCTTCTCTTTTTTTCTTCTCCGATTCCTCTAAAGTTATTGTGAAGAGTTCTTCTCTAAAAAGAAATAGATTTCTCTAACAAGGTACGATTTTAGACTACGATTTTTTGGTGTAGTTCGTGTCTATATACATGTGATTACATTTTCTGATTAGTGAAACAAATTTAATATCCTACAAACTATGTGTTTGATGATTAGATTCTTCATAAAGTTTCCCCCATATGAAAATAACTAATAAAGTTTTAGGCTTCAGTGATATTTTTCCACACTAACTGATTTGCAAGCTAATTATTCCTAAGCTAAATCCAAGTTAGTACATTTTCTTCAAAAATCAAACCAGATTTGTTTCCAAGGAAATCCCTAAACCAGAAACCATATTATTTCCCTACCAAACATTTATAGAAAGATATAGCTGCAGTAAGTTCTTTTTCTAACTAAACGCATCGCTGTTATGAATCTTTCAATAGCTTAAAGCTCAACAATGTTTTGACAGTAGTCTCCTAGTTCAGCCATCTCGCTAGCAGAACATATAACACTAATATATCATCGAATGCGGAGAATCCAGATGCATGTATATATGCACACAGAAAACACGGGACATACTTTAACAATAATTTTCGGGGCAAAACAGTAGCAGTTCACCATACACAGAACTGAATAGGTAATTCGAAAAGTAAATCAGTTCCTCACAATGCTCACCTTGTTATTGATGTCACGTATCTGCAGCTTAAGAGACTCGGATGCCTCGATCCATTCAGAATCATCGACAGAGCCTCGGTGAGTCCATGCCCTTTTCAGTGCTGATCTCCACTCAGCTACTCTATTTCTTATCTCTTTGTTCAATTCAACCCACTCAGGTGCACATTTATTTCTGGAGAGAATCCTATACAAGGTATCTTCAGCTGGATCAGCATGAGGATTAGTATTCAGGTCCAACGGTTTTCCCTTCCCTGGTAAGTTCTCAAATTGCCCTTCTACCATGGAATGCCATATTCGTTGTTCAACAACATTGACAATGTCAGTTTCTGACCTGATCAATATTCCATGCAAGCAATCACAAATCATCAAATTCAATCTCAAATTACAAATCACAAAGGTAACAACAATTTTAATTTCACAATTCTCCAATGATTCATAAGAACTTCCAGTGAACAAAAGTTATACAATAATCTCAAACCTGAGCTATAAAACCTAACAAAGTCTAAAACACCAAAAGAAAGCTCGTGAAATCAACTTATATTAGAAATTACCTAACGGCGTCATGTTGACCTCGAAGTTCAGGCGGAAGCTTACGATCGTTAACCGCGTCGATAACACCGGAGAGACGATCAGTCATTTTCTTCTTATTAGTCATAGGAAGCTCACTCTCCGGAGAAGAAGAAGATGACGCCCATCGTGGCTTGAAGATGCCATGGCTGACGGTTTCAGTTCCGTCCGCCAACTTATGAGTGACGGACGACGATAGAGCTCCGATCGATCTCGGGGAACGAGCGGCCATGGCGGTGAGAAGGAGCTTCCTTCTGTGGGCTACTGGGCTTGGCCTAATGGGCCCTGTTGATTTTCACAATCTTATTTGCCTATACGGCCGACTCTCATAATTGTTAGTACGTGGCCAATTCTTCTTTTCAAAAAATTTTGAATACGCATGGGAATTTTAATTAAATCTAATCGTTCATTACGAGACTCATTTTATGATTGATGTTTTCAATATAATTTTTTTGACAAAGTTTAAAGTTGAGATTTTTGATTAAGGATAAAATAATTTCATTATTACATGATGTATCATGTTCGTCGCTTATTCTAGATTAGCAATATACATAGATCGAATTAGTTTAGATTTTACAAATATCTAAATAAATTATTTAGGTCAGATTTTTCAATTTATAAATCAAACTAAACTAATAGGATTTTGATTATTCAACCTAAGGTTTCTTTCAAAGTTTTCGAATTTTTTGGTGTTTCCAATAAAATAATCATACAAATATATAATTAACTTGTTATTCAAAAATTTCTTTAGTCATATCAAAATATAACTATCTTAAGAAAATAATACCAAATATGATATGAATTGTGACATTAAAATATTTAACAAAAAATAATAATGAAATCGTACAGAATAAGCATTGCAAATAAATAAGTGATATGAAAATAAATAAGTATTGTTGAATTTGTTGAGGATTCTCAACAGTTCAGCCGTGGCAACTGTTAATTTTGAGACAAAAGACGATTAGCAACGCAAGATGAAGACACGTTTGTACGAGAATTCGTTGAGTGATGTCGAGTTTGTTAGAAGTTTGGAAGGATTTTGAATGTTGAGGTTTTTGTCACAATCCGAACCTAGAGTCTAGAAGTAACACAACAAATAGGAACCTGAGAGTCCCTAGACAAACCTCAAGTACCAAATTCACATTATCTGTTCAGTATTCAAAAGTAAACACATAGTTCTAAGGGATGGAAAAGTAGGACTCACACTATTGGGATATCTTAGGCAAAGGAATTAGCATGAATTCACCTAGTACGTAGCACATAATGACTAAGGGACGGGTAAGTATGACTCTCGCTATGGGGCCAATTCGGGACTTAGGATTTTTCACATCATATCACGAATCAAGTCATAGAACACATAGCCAAACTCATAACAATATTCCATAGATCACCAAACCATAACACTTAGCATATTAACGTAAAGGAGTTTTACAAGGTGTCCAGCAATGTCTTTGACATAAGATAGGTCAAGGGTCAAGACATGTCCTGGGCTCACCCTCAAAGTAAATAAAAGAGATAAAAGGTAACATAGGTAGAAGGATAGTAGATCGTCCTTGGAAGATAGGACTCACCACAACTAGCAAAGTTTGAGATTTGAGCTAAACGTCGTACGGTGAATAGATAGGCTCCTCGATCCCTACATAGTGATATCATGTAGGTAAAAGTATGTGATAGTACATTGTAATGTACTAAATATACAGGATGCTAACTTATCATAATCTGCATACGACGTTAGATGACAAGGGCACATAATATAGAAAGAGATATATAGCAAGTAATATAATATAACAAGATGCCATGAAATTCATGATGCATGAAGTGCAAATGATGCTAATATACACAGTGGGATGTAAGGAAAGCATGGGTATTAAGATTCAATCTAAATTCAACAATATAATATGAAATTCAAATGAAAACATAATTAAATCCCCATTTAAAATCATAATATAATCACCATGCATAAACAAATCCTGAAAAGGTACATGTATATTCATAACTTCATAAAACTAATGTAATTCATCATGTTATATTTAAATCAACTTAAAAGTAAAATCATTATATAAATATAACTCATATATTGATTGAATTTAATAAGCAAGACAATTGAAAACTCAACTTTAAAGTGAGTAAAATTCATGAAAAGTGATAGAAAGTTTTGGGTCTCTTTGGGTGAAAGGAACCAACGATCAAACCCGCATACCTAAAACCAATGAAGAAATCTCAAGAGAATTTTGAAAAAGAATTATGTTAGCCTTCAACCCCAAGCTTGAATCTTCATAAGTGTTAATCTGATAGTGCTTTTAGAATGAGAGATGAATTGAATAATTTGAATAGGGTTTAAGTCATTAGGACATCTTCAGATAGATAGGACATCCAAAAGACTATTATAAAAAATTGTATTTACGAAACAACAATTAATGAAATGAGTTGAAAAATTTTACATCACTGCTTCAAGTGAAGGTTCACGGGCCGGGCGCATGGGGTTGTTTGGGATATATGTATATGTTGTATAGGTGTAAGTATATTTGTGTTTTGTGCGTGACGAAAATAAATGGTCGGCCGAATTTTATTTTTTGGGCTGGATTTTTTCATAAATGTCCATATAAGGTCTGAAAATAGGGGTTAGTGTGAAAGTTGGGTTTAAAATTTGACCACTTTAAAAAATTTCAATTGTAGTCAAATTAGGAGTTTAACCCTTCGCCAAATCGAATTAATTCACTAATTTGGCTATAAGATAAATTAACTTAGATTAATTAGTGAAATTTTTTAGTATTAACAATATAAAATAATTAAATTAGTTATGAAGTAATTAATCTTGAAATAATTAAATTATAGTGATTAAAAAAAATTATTTGAGAAATTCTTGACTTAAAAAATTTTCAATTGTAGTCAATTAGGAGTTTAACCCTTCGCCAAATCGAATTAATTCACTAATTTGGCTATAAGATAAATTGACTTAGATTAATTAGTGAACTTTTTTAGTATTAACAATATAAACTAATTAAATTAGTTACGAAGTAATTAATCTTGAACTAATTAAATTATAGTGATTAAAAAAAAATCTATTTGAGAAATTCTTGAAAATTATGAAAACAATACGTAATCTTTGAAATATAATCACAAAATTAAAATAAAAAGATTCAAACATAAAAATCACTTAAATTTTTTTTTTACATTTTTGAAAGCTAATTATTTCATGTTGTTAAAGATTAGAAAGCTTAATAATTAATTTATGTTGTGGAGAGTAAAAATTGGATGTCAACAATAATTATTTATAGCTTAGTATTTTTTAATATAAAAGTTGTTTAATTTCACATAATAATATTAGCATTATTTATAAAAGTAAGGAACTATTTTTTATTAGTAAGGTGTTAGGACTAATTTTAATTAATAAGGTGTTAGCTATTTGTTTGTAATACATTACCCTAGATTTTAATGTAAAAAACTTTATTTATTAATAAGTAGTTTAGGATTATTTAATTCAAAGTATTAAAATATTCCAAAATAACTTGGGCCTTAAAATTTTTGGAGACATCAAAGCACACGCTTTACTAGCTTTATCCAGTCACCACTTTTACTAATATCATATGAGAAAATTACATAACAATATTGTATATAAATATTGTTAATATATAATAACAACAATCTTGAGTATATACTATTTAACATATAATCCATTGTGCCTAAATAGAAAATTGATATATTTTTAACTATTAATGATTTAAGAAGAATTTTTATTTGTGGAATTTCACTGTGTTGTTGTTGTATGATTTAAGATGAGTATAATAATAATGAGAGGGATTTTTAAAAAGAAAATTTTGTAAGTTTTACCGACAAGGATTAATTAATTATATATTTGATTTTAAACTTCTACCACTCTAAAATACAGAATTTTTATATTTTAGGAGCCATCTAGATATAAAGTTTGTGTTCTTGTAGGATAAATCACCAAAGTTGTTCATGTATACCTAAAAAATTCCTACTAGATACAAATTCTATACATCAAACATGCATAACTTAAAATTTTACAAGGAATTTACATATATAGTTATTCAAGAATGCCTTAGTTGTTCCCTAGTTATAGTTTCAGTAATCACATTTCATAACTATAGCTATACCAACGTTTGTATAATTCGCGCAACATTTGTATATGTTCATATAATTCGCTATACAATTCGTAGTTTTTGTGTAACGTTTGTATGTTTTGCTATACAATTTGTGCACAGTATTTGTATAATTCTCTATACAATTCACAGTGTTAGTATATTTAGCTTGTTGACACCCAATTTTTACCTTCCACGATGTCAAATTAATCACTGAGCTTTATTTTATTTTTTTAATAATTTTTAACCATTATTTTCAAAAAAATAAAATAAAATAATTTAAGACGGGCGTGTGATACCCACGCGCCCCTAATTTCCACTTAACATCTCCTTCTTCTTCATTTTCTCCATTTTTAAAATCAAAGAAATCAAAAACCAGCAACCCTAAAAACCGCCGCCGCCGTTGTCCATTCCCGTCGCCTCCCTCCTCGTCGCCGCCGCAACTCTTTTCTCCCTCGCTGTTCCCTCCTCTTTCTTGTATAGCGAAGCATGACACACAACACCAACAAACCGACCCACAAACCTATACGACGCCACCGCCAACAATATTGGACCAAAACCAGATCGCACTCGCGATTTCTCTGCCATGTCTGACAAACCCATAATCCCATTATCGTTTATCCCTCACGAGTGCCTGCAAAGTCCAGAAAACCATCCCCTCTTGTCGAACCGACCGTTGCTCTATTTTCGCCCATATATTCTGTTTT
>JAOTQJ010000002.1:22338570-22349225 GCA_025642045.1 Solanum sejunctum
ATTAAAATTTAGATACAAATTATATTTTTATAATATGTACTCTCTCTATCCATCTTTACTTGTCTTTTATTGATTTACCACAGAGATTAAGAAATAGTAAATAATACGAGTAATTTTATTAAATCACCTTTTGGAGATAGCAATTACAATGTCTTGGAAAATGTAACAAGAAAATAACTACTATAATTAATTATAAGGGTAAATATTAAGTTCGGAATTATCTTTTGATTTCATGAAGTGGACAAATATTGTTGGACATCTCAAAATAGTATAATCGACAAGTAAAGATGGACGAAGGGAGTAATAGTAACACTAATACTATGTCATATTGTCCGGTTGCTATTTATTTTAATATGTTTAAATTATAATTTAATTTAAAAATTTATTAAAAAATATAAGAATAAAAATGTAGGAGCACGACAAGGCCCATGGCCCACGTACAAATGGGTTGGGCAAGCTATTTTTTAGCCCATAAAAAATAGGAATCAACCCGCCCTGACCTATCAAATTTCAAAACCTGTAAAGACTAGCCCAAATGAAGTAGACCGACCCGTATTAACAGCTCTAAGCCTAGTATTAATTGATGTTCCATGCATCTTTATATTGCTGATTAGGTTAGTTTCCTAGAAAGAAAATTGTCTCAAAAATGAAAAAAGAACAAGATAAATGTCCATAAGTTGATATAATAATATCCCTATAGAATACAACAAACAAATAGACAACTCTTCAAATCAAACATGCATGATATACTATAATTTGAAACTCAAATGTATGACAAGAAGTTAAATAATGTGCTACCAATATTTTTTAAAAAAAATTATACTATCAACGCGTGTAACTTAAATATTAAACTGATTGATCAATACTTAATGATTGATTTAAGATATCTTGGATGAGGTTCAATATGTTGAGTCGAGAAGTTCCACTTTCTTCCATGGTCATTCTTGCTATCATCCCAAGTTCTTTAGCTCGAATTCTTCTCTTTTCTCCTTCTTCTCCTCCATTCATTAGTTCCTCTATAGCATTCGCAACTTGTTCTTTGCAAACAAGTACTCCAACTTTCTTTTCTTCTCCCCACCTAACTGGAAATTTAACTCCAACTTCAACTCCAATCCTTAAAACTTCAACAATTAGCTTCTCATTAAAGAATTGTTCGGCAAACATAGGCCATGTGATCATAGGCACACCACAACTCACCCCTTCTATTGTTGAATTCCAACCACAATGCGTCAGGAATCCCTTTATGGTTGGATGTGACAATATGAGAACTTGAGGAGCCCAACCCTTAATCACTAGTCCCCTCCCTTGGATTCTCTCCTCATACTTTGTGTCTATTAACCATCTCTCCAATTCGAGGAAATTCTCATCTGCGGTCTTTATTACCCAAACAAATGGCCGTTTTGATGCTTCTAAACCTAGCCCAATTTCTATCAACTGTGACGCGATTAGCCTGCATTGGCTACCGAGACAACAATAAAGGACAGACTTATTTTTCATGGTATCGAGCCATTTTAAACATTTTTTGTCATCAATTGAAGGTTTGTTTCCCCTTTGGTACATATCCATAACATTTTTATTGCAAAGTGAAACTGGTCCAATACACCATACCTTCTTATTAATAGCTTTTTCATATTCCTCAGCACATCCATGTTCCAATTCTGCAAAACTATTAACCACAACTCCATAAGCACTTGATTCAGCTTCTTGCATCTGACCTCGAATATCATCCAAGTCCGGTAATTGCACAAAAGCCCCTGGAAGTTGATTTTTCACTATTTCAATCCTTAGAGGAAGTCCTGGCACAACGAAACGTTCAATATCTGATTTAACATTCAAATAAGGCCTATGAAGCATCAAATTATGCGAACTTAACAAAGAAAAACAACACATCCCGTGGAAAACAAGCCTTGGGACGCGGAATTTTCGCGCTGTTTGGGAAGTCCATGAGAGACACTTGTCTGAAATTATGCAACTTGGAGGGGTAATTTGGTCTTGCAAAAAATTCTCCAATGGATTTTGTAACATATTAAGTGCTTTATAAAAGTTTCTTATAAGGTCACGTGAAGGGACACTATCAAGATTTTCACAACCAATTGGTAAACCAACTTCTTCACTAGGAAATCGGATTTGAATGAGTTGAATATCTAGCCCCATTTCATTTGCTCGATTGATAATTGTTGCGAATCTTGATGCGTTGTGTGGTGTAATTACTAAACTAACCTTGACACCATGATCGGCGATTAGCCTAGCCATATCTATCATGGGAATCATATGGCCTTGTGCTAGTAATGGAATTAACACAAAATGAAGCTTTTGAGGAACATTGGTTGCCATCGTTGAAGAAAAAATGGCTAGCTTGTAAAGTTTGAAAGAAAAATAGAGGTTTAGATGGAAAAGAAGACTTGCATTTGCCTTAATAATCAAGTATTGGAAGGATAACTTGACTTGTTCTTAGTTTATATAAGAGGTTTGGTTTAATATATAAGATGAATATAATGGGATGTAGGTTGGACAAATTAAAGGGGTTGGTTAGAATCTCATTTTCTAGAAATTTGTACAACAACAATATACCCAATGGAATTTCACTAGTGCAGTCTGGGGAGGGTACAATATATGCAGACCTTATCACTATCTTATAGAGATACAGAGTCTGTCTTCAAAAATTCCTCGTCGTCAAAAAAATTAAGTTCCATAAGTAGAAGATACAAGATATGAAAAAAAAATAAAAAAAAATTGACTATCAATTATACTGTATAGAAATACCCATTATATGGATTTCTATATATATTAAGTATACCGTATGAACAAAAGTTGTTATTGGTTTGATCAAATTCATATGTGGACTTCTATAGTTCTCCTTCCACTTATGGAAATAGGGCAAAACTAATTCTTTTGTAATTACACACACACATAAGTTGTTGAATACGTCAAATTAAAAAATTTAGAAAATAAGTGACGTGTTTAATAAATATCTTATTCTTAATAAATATTTTGAAAAAGATAAAGCACCTTAATTATTTCTTGGATATACTATAAAAGAAAAATTATTAAAACAAAGATAAATATGAAAGAACTATATATATATATATTTCTAAACATTATACTCTTTCTATTTCAAATTAATTAAACTTTTAAGGCGAGACACAAAACATTTAAAGATGAAATTTAAATTATACTTTTTATTATTGTTCTTTGTAAAATCATAAATATATTATATTTTATCTCCTAGAAAATATATGACTTCAATAAATAATATTTCATCTTAAATTTAGAATAATTTAATTATTTAAAAATATTTAAAAATTTAATTAATTTATAATAAAAATATATAAAATTTCTAACTCGATCGTGAATTGTGATAAATTAGTGAACTGGAAATTTTGAAGACTTGGACCGTGTTGGAAGTTTATTGATGAGTCAATTGCGGCTAGACTTGGTGGTTGTTGATTCAAAGGTGTATACACGGCACGCAACTCGACAAAGTTATTTGGAGCACTAGAAAACATTTTATTTTCACATCACAATGGTTAGACATTATATTATTTTAATAAATATAATATTTAAATAAATTATAGTGATTTTATCATTATATAATGTCTGAATGTCAAGCATATATAATTTGAATGTAAATGGAATCTATAAAAAAGTAAGATACAAAATTGAGTTATTATTAAAAAAATAAATTATAAAAAATAAAATAAAATTATTAAATAATAAGTATATAAAAATTACAACAATAATAATATATCTAGTTATACAAAATAGGGTTTGGAGAAAGTAAAGTATATGTAGATCTTATCACTATTTTATAGAAATAGATAGGTTATTTTTGAAAGACTTTCGACTTAAATATATTTATCTCAAGTAAAAGAAGAAAAAATAATAAATATAGCATAACAGCTAAAACAAGGAGCAAGTTAAATTATATAAGAAAAAAAATCTCAAAATAATGTGATAATCAAAAAGTAATAACAACACAACTATAATGACACGACTTATCTTATTACAAATTCCTGAACCGTCACAAGGCGAGAAAATATTCTACTTTAACTAGCCTTATATCCTAATATACAATTTGCATTCTTTTTCTACCTAAGGATATTTTCTCGATAATATAAAGCGGTGCCATATAATATCTACTCCAATCTTTTTTAGAAATTTATTTTGTAGTTCATATACGCTGAACAGCTTTTATATAGTGAATTTACGTTAAAACCTGTTATAGGCTGCTGTCTATAATGAGTATAAATTGGTAATCCACTTAATTAAACAAAATTAGGGGGTTGATTAAGGGACTCATTTAGATATTATTTTAAATTACATTAATTAGACCTTAAAGTTGAATTTAGACATATAATTTTGATTTACTAAGTTGTATATTTTCTCGTAAACAAATTTTTTTTTATAAGTTGTGAAAATTATCAAATTTATTTAATTTTTATAAAATTTTATCCAAATGAGCAAACTATAATTCAAAAATGTGATTTTCAAATATTCTAATTAAGGTGACGGGTCAATAAATTGCATATCTTCATGTTTCTTTTATAAATAAATATTTGCTATCACAAACTTTTAAGTACATATAATTTTATAAAGATCCATTGGTACTGAATGATAGTAATAACTACCGATTCTTTAATAAGTAATCCTTTCACATTATACAAATAATCTCTTCAGATTTAAGTGTTCTTTTTTTTAAAAAAAAAACTTAAAATGATGGAGCTTTTTCTTTATTTACAAAATAAAACCTTATGAATCAAGTTTATAGTTCAAAAAAATTGAAAACACATCACTTTGAATTTTAAATGTCGATTTTTGAGGAATTTAAAATTTAAAATCATTATCTCAAATCACATATTCAAACATTGATTTAAACCACAATTCCAAATCGCATGGCCGATCCCCTACTAATTGTCCGGTAAATACTAGTTTGTGTTTGAATTCAATTAATTATTTAAATTTAGTTACTAAAAATCAAAATCAAAATATATATCACTTAATCATAGTAAATGATAATAAATTTGTGAATATATATATATATATCTTCCGTTCATTAACCAAATATTAACTTTTGACATGAATAAGTTTTTATTGATTTAGGTCTTACAAAAATTATTTCTTGTTTTGGATTCGACAAAAAGACTCGGAATACTAACATGAGTTGTGATGAAATGGTTAAAGTTTTTGCATCTTTAATTAGAGCTTCGAATTTAAGCACCAAATATGAAAATTTGGAGCATTGACCCGGAGTAAACTTTGCAACATGCAACTCAATCGAATTCTAATATGAATATCGAACATCAATGATATATTACCAGAATGACAAAAATAAGGTAAAATTAAATATATAAAAATTATTATATAGTACTATTCCCTCACAATAAATTATAACTTTTAGATGATGTGATTAAAAGTAGTACTCATGACCAAATCATACCTTTTTTATTTGAAATTTAAAGGTATGTAATCATGGAAATGAGGCTTTTAGTTTATTCATCATATGTCATGATAACTATTGATATCAATCCTCTTTCTTTAATTTTTTTAAAATTTATCTTATTTTGTTTTGTTAATTTTAAATGGTGTCTTCTTGTTTCCATCTAGCTTTTGAAATCATGAATAATTATTAATATAAAAAGAAGTTAGATAAGGTAATGTTGATAAAACTTTTTTGGTATAAACTATTAACGATTGAACTGGTCAAAAGAAAATGACTAAAGCCACAAATTATCTCAAGATAAATAAATCCTTTGAATATATTAATACAACTTTAGGTAAGACTTGACTTAAGATAAATTTTCAAAAAAGGGATGACAAGTAGACACAAAATAAGCACATTAAAAAACTTTTTTTTGAAAAAAAAAATATAAATATCTTTGAGCAGTACCAGAAGTTATTTTCACGCTTCGAGAGGGTACCCTAGACGTAATCGACACTCAAAGATTACTGATAGTCCCCAATCGAACCACTTGGCCTCATCATATTCATTCATTCATATAAGCTATTATCACTAGAAGACATAAGGAAGATAAATGGGCTTATCCTCATCTAATCTAGTCTCTCAACATAATAGTATCATAAAAGGCTAGTAAAAAAAACTAGCTAAACAAGTCTGTACGTCAACATTTGACTTTAGTCTATGAAGCCTCTTCATTATTAGGTGGTAAAAATAATAGACCCATGGCTACTTCAATCAAAATGAAGCTAAGTAAATCTAACTCTGAAGCAAGATGGAAATAAATATAAGAAATCCTCCAAAGTAAGGGAGGTTCACCAATTAGCTGAACGTCTCGAATCCTCAGCGGTACACCTGTTGACGATCTCCAAATCATGTATCTACATCATAAAACAATGTAGTGCCAGAGGGGGACGTCAGTACGTGGAATGTATTGGTATGTAGAATAGCTTAGTGAAATCAAAACAGGTAGAATAATATGATAATAACAATCAACTCAATATAGAAATCAGTCACCATGTCAAATGTCTATCTAAAGAAAGAATAGAGAATAGACAAATGACCCATCACCCATTCAACTCACCAATTAAAACTAACTCATCTAAGAGGGATTCATCTTAAACTTATCTCATCACATCTAGTCTCGAATCAGACTGCTCAGTTTAGGAATTTTTTTGGGAGTTTCTCGGACCTACACCCATCATATATAAGCCGATGATGGTACAACGAAGCGATATCATTGCAGCATCTGTCCAGTACCTTACCAGGGTAGGAGGGCGTACATCATTGGATCCAAAATAGAAATAACATTAAGTCCTCTTTTGGGACTGAGGAAACATCCGTTGCTCACCATCAATCCTCACCTACTCTGGTCACGTAGTTGATGAGTGCGAGTGAGACTCACTCTTACTCATTTTCAGTGCTCAATACTCCTCCCAAAACTCAACATGCTCATAAACATCAATATCATCCAATCACCATCAATTATCTCCTCTCAAATCAGCCTCATAAGGACTCCCACCATCTCATCAGACAATATCTCAATTAGTAGCTCAGGGCTTAGAACAATCATTAGGGACAATAGAATAGACAAATTGTTAAAGTTTAATTATGGAGACTCGAGGGACTTTCAAATTCTATTAATCTATCATCATTCTTACATTCACAATCACAATCTCTATCAACATTCTCAATCAAGGCTCTAGACTCAATCTCTATCTTCATTCATGAAGTCTTTGTGAAATAATAAGTAGGGTTTATGCAATATCTCATGAAAATATTCAATTCAAGAAAATAAGTTTTTTTTTATGATTATCAACATATGAAAATACATGTCATAGATATAGTTTTCAAGAAAATAATCAAGAATCATGCATGTAGACTCAAGAACCTTCAACTCTCATCTAAAATCATCTATAAGGCACATGGAAGAAGAATCTCTTGTTTTCGTTTATCTTTACATACCTGGAAAGTTGAAATCATAATCGACTTTGGATGAATAATAGCTTTCTTAGAGCAAATCCTCGATCTCATTAGTTCCTTTAGAGAGAAAGAACTTGGAAAGACATTATTTGAAGGGCTTCTCCTTGATTCTTGAATTCTTGACTTAGAATTTTTAGAGTCTTGATGAAGAACCCTGCATTCTTGAAAAAGAAGAATCAAGAAATCCTTTTTTGGGATTCTTGAATTAGTCTTCTTGAAATCCTAGGTTATGGTGTAAGGTTCTATTAGAGATTCATGAATAGATAAAAAGAACCGGGTTGGGTAGATTGAAATTTATGAAGAATAACTCACCTTGAAGATGAATTTTGAAAGTTAATCCTAACTTGATAATTTTCTTGATGATTCTTGGGTGTTTATCTTTAGAAGTGAAGGGAGAGAGTTTTGGTTATGAAAACTGACACTTAATGCGTTTTTGGACCTTAAATAAGCCCCCAAAGATTTTAGGATAAAAGTACCCTCAAAATAAAATGGAAAAAAAGACGTTATGACTTTCCAGTGAGGGTCCGCGTTTGGTCCGCAATGTGAAGCTGTCGAGACCTTCGAACAGCTCTGCACCCCTTCACTAAAATGGTTATAACTTTCTATTCCAGACTTTGATTAAAGCAAAATTAGATGTGTTGGAAAGCTAATTCAAGTATCTTTGATTTGATATATTATGGGTCACCTAACCCATTATACTTTAGGAGATATGTCATTTGAAGTTGACCCTTTTATCAACTCATACGAAAACTTAGTTGCTAGAAATTCTTTAGACTTGGCTTGGTGTAAAAGATTCCTTATGACTCTAAATCACACCTAATATATTTTAAATACTTAGGAATTAATCCTAGCATGTATATACAACCTACAAGTCATTGGTTCACGTAACTTTTATAAAATTTTACATTAGAACTATGAGCTCATATCATCTTCAATTTTATTCCTACACTAAAAAATCGACTTTAACATCTGTGCTCAATTAAGAATTATCAATTAAAATCCTATATCATATGAAGAATGACTCAATCTTAGCTAAAAAAAATTGGGGTGTTACAATTATTTTGTAGAAACTGAAAAAATAAATTAAATTTTAACCGAAAGCAATTTTTTGAAAACTTCATTAACTCCAAATTGTTTTTCTAATATTGAAAAAAAAAGGATTCAGTATACTCGGTGAAGTTTGAAGAGGGTGGTGTATGTAATTTTAGCCCTACTTTGTGAAGATAGAGAGATTATTTTTGAGAGACCGTCTTGAATCATGTATGAAAATAAAATATTAACAAAAGTATTATCTAAATTAATTAATCAAATACAAAATATTACTCTATAAAAAGTACTTTCTCAAATATATATTTTTTGTAAAAAGCACTTTTCAAATTAAAATGAAACTAAGCTTGGCCAATAATGCTACAATTAGTTGTTACTTGATAAAGTGTTGATACATAACATCTTCTCAAGGAAACTTTTGAATTGGGTTAAAAAATTGTATGTTTGAACTGATTGAACTGAAACTGAAAAAGTTAAAATAAGCTAAATTAATAAATAAATTAGATTACAATCAATCTTAAAATTATTTAGATTAAAATGGATTAAATCATGATTTAAGTCATGACACGTCCAAGGAATCCAATTTAATCCTATTTTTTAGAATTGTTTACCTTGTCTTGATCCAAGCCCTAGGAATCGAGCCTCCATCCAACAGTTGGGACATGAGACTCAAGACTTAGGAACCAAGCCTTGACCTAGCACTTGAGACATCCGACTCGAAGCTTGACTCAAGCCTCGACCCTGAACCTAGAATCGAGTGCCAACCTCGATCCAACACTACTAAAAAATATCAACTGACAGAGATAATCTATTACAGAAAATTAATTTTATATTTTATAAATTTAGAGATCGATTTTTGTATAAAAATATTAAAATAAATAAATTAATCAAAAATTGACCTTCGAATGTCAATCAGTATTTTATAAATAAATAATTATTTATTTAAAAAAAGACCTCCGAAGATCCACTTTTATAATTTTTTATTTTAAAAAAAAGTTCTCTCAAGGTCAATTTGCATTTTGACCCGGTCCCAACACTTGGGCATTGAGACTCCAGAGCCTAATTCGAGACTCGAGGTTTGATCCTAACCTCAACCCAAGACCCAAAACAAGTCTTAACCTTAACTTGAAAATCAATCTCGATTTTAATCAAAAAATTGAGACTTAATATCCAACCTTAACTCGGAACTTGAGAGTCGACTCTAAATGAGATAGGCCTAAATAGAGCAGAATAAAAGCAACTGATTCAAATTATCTAACTAATTCTAGGTTGAACTGTAGTAGATATGTTCTAAAAAAGTCAATTTTAGTAACTTCGAAATTGTGTGACATATTCTAGTCGTTTATTTTGTTAGTTTTCTTGAAGAGTCAGGCGTTATTTAATATATTTAAATTCTGCAGTGTTTGTACTAGCTAGGAACATTAAATGACCAAATATATTTATAAGAGTTATGATTGAGCGATAAGTATTATTTCATTCTTAATTAATCAGAGATTTTAGGTTTGAGTTTTTTGGATATATACAGAGTTATTTTTGTTAGGAAGAGCTATACTCTTAGGACTTTTCAACACGAATTCAAATTTAGTTGGACTCTAATGTAGATACGAACACCTAAAGGAAGATTGTTAGTCTATTAGTGCGTGAACAAAGCTCCATCCTAACAATTGTAAAGAAATAGAAACTATAGGGAGTATTTATAAGATATACAATATTCTTTAGGCAACACTTATGGGCTTAATTTATCCAAAGGGAATTTAATTGAATATATTGGAGTTGAATATCATAGCTCGATATATTGAATAAGTTGAATCGTCCAACTTTTCTCTATCGTGTTTAAGGCTTTTATAAGTTAGAAACGTGCGTATTTCTAGGTTTATTTTATTTCGAATCAAAGGTAAAAACACATTTGAATGAATATCTTGATATTTTGGTGAAATTTTCTATCTGAATTATCACCAAATATTTTGTCAAAACATGCCTCAACTATCCATCGTTCACATTTTTTTACCTTAGCAATAGAGTTATTTAGATGGAAAAAAGAAAACTGATAGTTAAGTTGGTAACAACCTAGTAGAAAAACTAAATACCTTATAGTTCACGTGAATCTGATAAGTTTATATATATATATATATATATATATATATAAAGAGAGAGAGATTCTCTTGTATTT
>JAOTQJ010000002.1:22391393-22404599 GCA_025642045.1 Solanum sejunctum
ATAAATTTAATCGCTCCATATTGAAGTTTCAAATTTTATGTTTGGAATTACAAATCATACCAATACGCTATAACTTTGGTTTGTCAAGATCAAAATTCAAACATGTATATCTCCAATTCGAAGTATTAATATATGTAAATTTTAGAAATAGTATTCAAATTCAAGATTAAATTTTCTAAAAGTTTGAACTACAAATAGATTTTGATTCAAGCATTATACATCAATTGATTTACAATAGCTTCAATTTATACTATTTTTTAGAAGAAGAGAAAGAAAATGAAGCAACGAAAAGAAAATGAAGCAACGAATATGGAGTCGTTTTATTTGAAATTTGACTGCAGTAACTATTAGTTTAATAGATTATAAAAATTAGCTATGCAGCGTCCAAGTATAAGAAAATAAGTTACCTCATAAAATTGTTATGTCCAATATCAATTTTTGAAATTAATTAATTTAAATTCACACAATTTAAATTCATTTTTACCATGATTTTTTTCTTTCAATAATCAGATTCAAAATATCAAATTAAAGGTGTATTCATCACAATCATTAGCTGTGATTGCATGCAAAAAAAAAAGTGAAAAAGAGAATAACTGTTAACTAATAATAATTAGAAGGTTACAGAGGTTTCTTGTCCAATCCAATCAAACTTATGAGTTTAAATAAGCTAAAAGATTAAAAAAAATTATTAGAATTGAATGAGGAAAAACAGAAAATCCATATTGCCTATGAGATTTGAATTCTTCATTTTAAATTAAAAAAATAAAAAGCTCACCAAGTGAACGAATCCTCAATCGTTAATTTCTTAAATAAATCTTTCATGCACGTGTATCATATTCACTCTCCTATGTCAATCAAAATGATATAACATAAAATATTTAGAATAAACAAAATCTCGTCAAAATTCATACCAAATTTACGTTACCTGGATGGACTCAACCTTTGCACTCAAGCACTAGCTTCACCTTGAAGATAGCAAATGCCCGCATGGATAAAAAGCCTTGCTTCTTGTGTAATTTGTATGCTAAACTGACTGTCATGTTTAAGTCTTACTTAATTAAATTTAAATAATATTTTATCCACTTATAAAAGAAAAATGATTAATAGGAATAAAATCAATAAGGAAAAGTTTCTTATGAATTAAAAAAGAGGAATACAAAAACGACCACAGTGGGAGTCGAACCCACGACCTTCTGATCCGAAGTCAGACGCGCTAATCCACTGCGCTATGCGGTCCTATGATGCTCACTTTACCATTTGTTTCTAATAAATACGTTATCCTTCTGTTGGTCGATATATTGGAAAGGACTAATTAAACTACTTACGTGTAGTTTGGTTGAGAAGAATGAGATTAATTATCTTGGGATAAGTTATTTCATTATATATATGGGATATAATACAAATGGTGGGATAAATTATTTCAAATCTAACTATCAAATAAGATACCAAAAATTTATTGCCAAAGTCTTTGAGTATTAAGCGATTTTCCCTCTTCAGGAAACACGAGTTAGTTATTGCTAACTCATGTTTCCTGAAGAGGGAAAATCGCTTAATCATCTTCCGTAGTACGGTAGCTAAGACGCAGATAGGTTACTTACTTCTCCGAAAGGACGATAGAAGTCTACGTAAGAATTGCAAAGTTACTCCGAGTGAAAATATTTCCACTCAACATAAGCTTCTAGTGATGGATTTGGAGATCAAGAGAGATAAGAAGAAGAAGGAAGAGGAGGTTATTTATGCCCAACCGATTAGATGGAGATGCCTTACTCCTGCCCTTTCTCGTGAGATGAAAGAAAAGTTGAGAAACTTAGAGGCTTGGAGTAACGGCGGAAATGTGAACAGTATGTGGGACACTATTGCTGGTTGCATTAGAAAGGTAGTTACCGAGGTTCTAGGTGTTTCTAGGGGGATCTTTGGTGGACGTCAAGGAGATTGGTGGTGGAATGATAAAGTTCAGGACAAAGTGAACGATAAGAAGGTTGCGTACACGAAGTAGTTGGAGTGTAGGGATAATGATGAAAAGCAAATGCTTAAAGAGATATATAAGAAGATTAAGTCAGGAGCAAAAATGGCAGTGACAAGTGCTAAGACAGTAGTCTTTGAACGCCTATATAAGGAGTTAAGTGATAAAGGCGGGGGACAAAAGATTGTATAGGCTCGCTAAAGAGAGAGAAAGGAAAGCTCGCGACTTGGACCAAGTGAAGTGCATCAAGGATGAAGAGGATGAGGTGTTGATGGATGACACTTCCATTAAACTAAGGTGGCAAGCTTATTTTCATAAACTCTTAAATGAAAAAGTAGATAGAGATATTGAGCTGGGTGAGTTGGCACACTCCGAAAGTCATCGTGATTTTGGTTATTGCAGGCGGTTCAGAGTTAAGAAGGTTAGAAGGGCTATTAGTAGGATGAAGAAAGGGAGGGTGATCAGACCTGGTGAGATTCTGGTAGATTTTTGGAAAAGCATGATCAAGGATGGCATAGAGTGGTTGACTAGACTGTTCAATGCTATTATGAAGACGGTCAAGATGCCTGATGAATGGAGGAGTATAATGGTTCCATTGTACAAGAACAAAGAGGATATTCAAAACTGTAACAATTATAGGGGCATCAAGTTGTTGAGTCACACGATGAAGATCTGGGAGAGAGTGGTAGAGATGAGGCTGAGAAGAGTAGTGTCTATTTCAGAGAATCAGTTTGGATTCATGCTGGGGCGGTCGACTACGAAAGCAATTCATCTTATTCGAAGATTAGTGGAGAAATATAGAGAAAGAAAGAAGGACCTTCATATGGTGTTGTTCATTAATCCCGAGAAAGCTTATGACAAGGTTCCAAGGGATATCCTATAGAGGTATCTAAAGGTTAAAGGTGTCCAATAACATATATCAGGGCAACTAAGGACATGTACGACGGAGCCAAAACTCGGGTAAGAATGCTGGGAGGAGACTCAGAGTATTTTTCTGTTGAGATGGGACTCCATCAAGGATCTGTGTTGAGCCCTTTCCTGTTTGCCTTGGTAATGGATGAGCTGACGCGATCTATCCAAAAGGAGGTTCCATGATGTATGCTATCTGCAGATGACATAGTCCTGATTGATGAGACTCAGACTAAAATTAATGATAGATTGGAAGCTTGGAGATACGCTTTGGAGTCCAATGAATTCAAACTGAGCAGGACCAAAACAAAATACTTGGAGTGCAAATTCAGTGTTGTGAGGGATAAAGCAGACAGTGTTGTGAAGCTGCTACTCAACCTATCCCCAAGAGAGAAAACTTTAAGTATCTGGGGTCATCATCCAAAGTAGTGGCAAGATCGAAGATGATGTCATGCATCGTATTGGGGCAGCATGGACTAAATGGAGACTTACCTCGGGAATATTGTGTGACAAGAAGATACCACCTAACCTCAAAGGTAAGTTTTATAGAATGATGGTTAGACTATCTTTGTTGTATGGGGTAGAGTGTTGGCCACTAAAAAATGCACATGTTCAGAAGATACACGTCGCAGAGATGGGGATCTTGAGATAGATGTGTGGCCACCTGGAGTGATAAGATTAGGAATGAGATCATTCGGGAGAAGCTAGAAATGGCCCCTGTGGCTGATAAGATGAGGAAAGCGAGACTGCGATGGTTTGGACATGTGCAGAGAAAGAGTATCGATGCTCCTGTTAGGAGGTGCGAGAGATTGATTTTGAGAGACACATGAAGGGGTAGAGATAGACCGAAGAAGTATTGGGGGAAAGTGATCAAACAGGATTTGGCGAAACTTGATCTTACCGAGGACATGACCTTAGGTAGAAAGGAGTGGAGGTCGCGAATTAGAATAGTAGGCTAATTAGTTGGTAGGGTTAGGTGGATGTCTGGTCGTGGGGTATGATAGAATGTCTATCATTATCAATTGTATAGGTGTTAAATTTATCGTACTTAGATATTGTTATGTGCTTTCCGTTATTAGTCGCCCTTGCTATTTCCTTTCTTTCCCTTTTTGTCATATCTAGTTTATTCTACTTATGGATTTTTGAGACGAGAGTTTCCAGAAAACAGTCTCTACTTCTAGGAGGTAGTGGTAAGGTCTGTACGCATTTTATCCTCTCCAGACTCCACTTATAGGATTCCACTGAGTATGTTGTTGTTGTAGAAAGACTTTGCAAGGTTCCATAACTGCCATGAATCTCCTTGGCATAAGAACTTCTATTTTTTAAAACTCCTCAGCTTCACCACTGTGCGGATGTTACTACCCTCATATTCATATCTTCATGAAGATAATAAGGACAGAATATGGACACACACTAAAGATTCAGCAATATAATTCTTCACAAGAATAACTAACACTGAGGCAGGCAGTAGTACATTCATCAACTTCCAATATGTTGCCATCAACATTCATCTATAGCTAGTACACTAATACTGAGAAAATTCTTCCATTCAAATCAAAATCAAGAATTCAGCTAATCTCAGATAGGATCTACAGCAACAAACGAAGCATTATATCGAGCATTAAGACCTATGGCATGTTAAATGTAGGTAAACAGTGCAGCAGGAACAGATCAATTCTTCACCTCCATCAACATCCAACTCTCTGTCATAGATTCTAAAAGCATTTGTTTAAACGCAGCAATTGAAAGCTTACCACGAAAGGTCTTATCACGAGATGAAACTTATTCATATAACACTAATCAATACAAGCTTTATCCAACCCGATTACCAGTGCTAATAACCCACGACTAGGGCAGAAACAAGGATCCCATTGCTCAACAACATCCAGGAGTATGATGTCGATTAAATAAGCTTGTAAAAAACTAAAGAGCTAAAGGAGCAGACAGTATAAAACAGAAAGATTAAACCATATTTTTTGTATACATTTTATTAATGTGGCACCAAACTGGGGATGCCTCCCATGTACAAGTGACATATATGCTATATCATTGGAGGCACTGTACAACAGACATCCTGCAAAAGATGTACAATTACCCTCTGACAACATGAATTTGCCTACAAAAGTGCAAAAGATAAACTATGAAATTTCAATGGCATTATGATTTCTGTACACTTCTCATCTTTGCCTTAGTACTTGAAAGAGTCCAGGAATAGACCAAGAGTCAGCCCAGTTTTCCAATAATTGAACATAATGATGAGGCTCCTTACCCCATCAATTAAAGGAATAGATCTGTACATGAGAGCTCCAATGCCCTCCACCACAGCCACAGCTAATCCAGCAGAAATAATATCCCAATCCCCTGTCTGCCCTATAACAGTGGCAAATGCAGTTGCACAATAGAAACCTACTAAGAAAAACAGCAACTTCATTGGTAGGTTTTTCCTCAACACCTTAATTCTGGCATCTAGTTTTACTAGAAGAGCCTCTATGGCCCTAATAAGTCGAGTTCCACCGCTACCGCTGGTTGTAGGAGAAGAATTTAGTCCACTGCCATCTGCAGCACTTCTTATAGACCACCCAAGCCTCCTATATTGGAATTAAACTCTGAGATACATGAGTTAAAAAGTCTCATTTATAAGTCTCTGAGAAAGGATCTAGCACTAAACAAAGATTAACATATAGCAAATATCATACGATTTCTTACAAGCCCTGGCAGGAACTTTCAAGGTACTTAGCTATTTGAACAAAGTAAAATAGCTCAAAAGACAGATTTTTAAATTTTCCCAAACAGTTGATAACCAAAGCTCATCACAGTTAGGGGTAGGGAAACTTGTGGGGGTGCATAGGACAAGCAAAGTTGGATTAGACAAGACAAGTGGATATTTGGAGAAGTTATTATAGTCAGAATCAGTTGCTTTGAGTAGACATTTGCAAACAAATTCTTTAGAAAATGACTTCCACTTTACGAAATGATGTTAACATTCTTTCTTTCCAAGTATAGTTAGGAAGATCACATGTTTTCTTCCGAGTATAATTAGGATTTCTATCTTCTACTTTCTTTCCGAGTATAATTGGGATTTCTGTCTTCCAGCTGCTAAGTTTCTTGTACTTATGAAGAATGATAAAAGAGAATCTTCTAATGGTCTTAAATCCTTGTATCTTGGTTTCTCCATATGGGACAACAACCAGTACTTCTATTGTGTGTGTTTTTTCTTTGTAGAATTGATATTGCTCTTTGTTTTAGCCATTATTCTATATCTATTATTTTCTTCCTTTACTTGGGGCGTCTACATTTGAGTGAAGGATCTTTCGGAAACAACTTCTCTATTTCCATGAGGCAGTGGTAAGGTCCGCGTATACTCCACCTTCCTCTGACCCTACTTTTGTGGGATTTCACTGGGCATGTTGTTGTTGGATCGTTGCTTATTGAAAAAGACATTTTTCTGTAATGGAAACTAAACCTGGGAGAACCTCTGCTGATATCATACATGGCTCCTTGTTATGCATTCTATTCATTTGTTATGGAGGGGAAGGGGCACAACCATCAAGCTACATCAAAGCTCCACAGGACAGAGGGAAAACTTACTTGAAATTGCTGAAAGAACAAGGTTGGACAATATTAGTAAAAGATAGCCGGAAATGCATGATTCTGCCTAATGAATGTGCAGCTCTCCTAAGACTGACAGCTCCATTAAATCTTGATCTAGTATGATCAGCACTCAAAAGCTTAGAAATTGTGGGACAGCTCGGGAAAGGCAGTTCGGCAGCCATGCCTTCTAAAAATCTGTTTAAACAAAACATAAGGATCAGCAAGAACCATGAAGAGTCATTCCCATCTCCCAGAAAGGTGTCCAGAAATTTTGGAAAATGATTATTCCTTATGCATTTCTTATCCCTGGAATGATTCAACATTAAGGATTATGTAAACGAGACAAAAGAAACATTTTCTCACCCGTTGTTAAGTAACACAATTATTATTTTCCTTTTTTTAGATAATCGTGTCTAAGACAACCTATTAAAACCCACAAGTGTTGAGTGGAACAACCCATGAACTGAAGCAAATGAGCTGTGTGTTGTGGCTTGGATTTCAAACCTGGAATCTCCAGGTTCTTACTCCTATATCTTGACGACAGAACTGTCCAAGAATATTCATTTCAGTTTAATGAAGCATACCAGCACACACAATTTACAAGATTGACTCTCTCCTATTACACCAATCCTAAGTCCTATCTGGAATTGGCAAATGCAAAACAAAGATATTTCAGCACAAATTCACCAGGAGAGCTGAAGCTTGATGAGAGGCAGGCATTACAAGACTATCGAATTCAACTTGACCACAAAAATCTCATCAGAAGTTTATATTCGAATGAAAAATCATGGAAGGTAGACTAACCAAGGATGGAAATATGGGATTGATGGAACATTAAAGCTTAAAAAGCTTGCTTAGATTTCAATTATAGCTTCAAATCAGTTCTTTATTACATCAATATGGCAAGCTTCTATAATCAAGAACCAATTTTTTTCCTGTCCGGATAACATTGGTGTCTAAATCAGCTTATGCACCTTAACTCTGTGATGACATCAAGCCACTAAAACTTATCAGAGAGCATAACACTGAGCATATATATTTACATTCTACAAAACTACCTAGCACTTGTTGTTAGTGGGAAGTGGCAAGTATTCTGTAGAATTAGTCGAGGTGTGCCAAAGCCGACCAGACACCATGGTCATAAATAATTTCTCTTTTTTTTACAATTTTACTATTTTCAGAATAACCCTAAGAAGATATCACTTGCTTCTGGAGTTTCAACAATTGCGCCTTACAGCTATGTTGAAGACAAAACACCATTTTCTTATATTTTCACCGCTATCTAGTATACTACAGTAGTACGTTACATAATCTAACTTTATTCTCATTACGCGCTGCAATACATTAATTAACAACAAATGCAAGTAAATTCACCATAAAATAGACATAAAAATGAAATCAATTAAGCTATTCTGGGAAAAATTTATGGAATTCAGAAATGATAAAACTAGGGTTTATTTTTCCAGGGGAAAGATGAAGAATCCGAAGAGCAGCTTAATACCTATCGGTTTCAAATTCCCCGGTCAATCTCCTCTGGCGGCGCCGGTGAGAGAAGCCACCGTCAGTCAGTCGTTTCTCTCGCCGACCAGTTATACAGTCGGAACACTGTCATTAGTTGCCATTTTGTTAAATTCTCCCAAAAAGTTACCGAGAGATTAAACAATTTTAAATTATATTAAGTTATCATTTGAGTGTTTTATTAATCAATCAGATATAAGTATCTTTCACCTTCAATTTTAGAATAATGAATAAAATCATTAGAAAAGTCAAAAAAAACAGTGAAGAGTTAGTAAAAAAAAAGATATAACAATTTAAAAAAAAGTGATTAAAATTATTTAGTGTATAAGACTAGAGATTATATAAAGTTTTATAATCATCAAGTGATTTGTTATATTAAAGAACAAATTTTAAGAAAAAAATTAAAATAATTTACATGGGTTAAATAGTTAAGTACATCTCGTCCTCGTCCTCATCCTCACCCTCCTCTTATTTTTGGAAACTTAGCAATATATACTATATTTAAAAAATATTTATCAAATATAAATTATAAATATTTTTGTCATATCTAATCCTTCTGCTTATGGATTTTGAGCTAAGGTTTTTAGGAAACAATCTTTCTACTTTTATGAGCTAGCGGTAAGGTCTGCGTACAATCTACCCTCCCCAGACCCCACTTGTTGAATATCATTGGGTATGTTGTTGTTGTTGTTTGTAAATTATAAATATTTTTCAAATATAAAATATTTTAGATAATAAATAAAAATATATTTAAAGATAAAAATTATTTGATAAAAGAGATCCAAAAAGCTAAGTATGCTTTTTTTTTTATAACAAGAATTTGCAAAACATAACAACTTAATAAAATATGTATTCATCAATTTAGACTCCAATAGTGAAACCTCTTAAAAGGGGCTCTTCATGTATTTCGCCTATTAATATCATATACATGATATACTATATACAAGTAATATATTGGGCAAATTAAACAAAATATCCACCAAATTTAATTTTTTTTACATAAAAAGTAATTCACTTTAAAAAATATTTTATTACTGAAAATGGTCATTTTCAGACTTCTTTTTTCAGAATAATGAACACACAATGACATCGGCTTCTTCTTCGTCCTCCCATTGCTTCTAGCTCTTTGTTTTGATTCAGCTTCTGCTTCACGTGAATTATGTATCAAAAGATTAGAAATATCTCTATTTCAATTCAAAATTTGAGAATGTTTAGAGGTAATTTTAATTTGATCAAAATTGAATAGTCAGTGTATACTTCATGTATAATCCATATGTATTTTATATGTAATTAAGTTATATTAAGTTTTTTGAGTAAAAATCATAGTGTATAGTCATCAATGTCATGTATAATCCTCCCTATTTTTTTTCCTCTTTCAACCATCACCCTTCATGTTCTTCCCTAATGAACCTTCTTTGGATTTTTAATTTCTCCAATTTCATCTTCTCTTTTTTTGTCTTTTTTCTTTTTTGCACTTTCTCTTTGTCTTCAAATTATAAATGAAATTATGTTGCAGATTGCAAGGTGACATATCTAATAATTTTTATGGGTAAAAGATAATTGTTAAATGTCTCGATGAAATTAAGTGGAATATGTTATGTAAAATTGTGTATAAATGTTAAAATATATTGAGGTCTTTTAATAGTGATTTGTTGACATTAATGAAAAAAAGAAGTTTATGATATTTAAAGTGATATATGAAAATGATATAAAAAATGTGTGGTTGGAAGTTATGAAGAAAAATCAAATCTTCTTATGGTTATCTTCTTCTTCTTCGACGAGGAAGACACCCAAAATCTCTATATATCTATTTTTGTAAATTTCTCCAATTTTTTCTCATCAAGTGATTTTTCATAAACTTCTTCAGATTTAGTAAATTTAGATATGACTCTCTTTTTTGTGTGATGAAAAATGAAGGAAAAAACAATAAGGGGAATGGAGATGGTAGTCGTGGTTAGGGAAGGTGAAGGAAGAGGAAAGGTAAGAGAATTTTTTTTTTTAAGATAGAAAACTTATTATTTTTTGCTTTTTATGTAATATTTTTGAATTAATAATTAAAAATAATTATAAAAAATTTTATGATATTGCATTAATATATATGGTATGAATATGATATGTCATTTATGTAAAACAAAATGAGCTAACGCATGGTTGAAGAAGTTTAAAAATTATATTTTAACTGAATTTAAGTGTTCAATGACAAAATATTAAGTAGAAAAATCTAAAATACAAGATCATACAATTAGAAAGGCCTATCAAACTCTTTTACTTTGCTCAATCAAATTGCCCAATGACTGTTTGTCCATGTATATCCTGACAAACTATCATAAAGTTATGACCGTTTAAAGCTTTTACTATTTACCACTAGTTTTGTTCTTATTGCTAATTTACTTTCTCTAAAATTTAAAATATTAAATAATATTTTACTATATTAATAGTATAAATTATCATTAAAAAATAAATAAATAATTGATAGAGCTGGACAGGTGATCTAGTAGGCCAGTAGTAGGACTTGTCAAGCTCCAATGTTTGGTCTACTCATACCCTTAATTTAAGTGCTTTCAACTCAAGCCTTACTTTAATATCTGATCCACTCATGCCCCTGTTCAGACCCACTTTAGTCCAAGTCTTGCTCCAATACGTGGTCTACTCATGCCCTTGTCTAGACTCACTTTAGCCCAACCCCTGCATCAATGTTTGGTCAGCTCATGACTGTTAGAATATTTTTTCATTCTTAGAATTTAAATACAAAAATCTTTAATTTTATTTTATTATAATTTTTAATTGTACATAAATGCAGCAGAACAACTAATCATACTGTCTTAGCCATGGAGTAGATTTTAATGTAGCATCTATTGGGGTGAATACAATTTGTTAGGTACGAGTTCATAGAAATTTAATAGTTTTTTCCTAAATTCTACATCTCTATGCAAATATTTATAAATGTTTCACTTGACTTGAAATTATTACAGAAAAGTTATAAACTTTAAATATTAGATAATTGTATGCACTTTAATATTTCCCTTTTGCAACAAAAAACATCTGAACATGAATAGTTATTAGTAGTTATAAACGGTCGAATTATTTGTCGTTACATGCATGACTTTTTATTCTTTATATGGAACATAATATTATATGATTTGCTCATTTCTTCATTTCTTGGCCCCCTAACTTATTTAAAAGACACGTTTATCTTAACTATTAACTAAATTAATTGATATATTTGCCAATTTCCGGTGAAAATGACATTTCATAGCTAAAGGAGAATCCAAGAAGTTTCAGAATTTTATGAGAAATTTCTTTTAATATTATTCTCTCCGTCATGTGCATCATGTTTTTCAGATTAATTATGAATGAGGGTATGTTTATAATTTATGCACGGAATTATTAGATCTGACTTTGGTATTAGGTTAAAGAAATAAATTTTGAATTCAATTCAACCTTAAAAACTAGTTCATGATGTGTGTGACTTTACAAGAATACCATTCATTTGATATGAGACTTTTCAATATCCCATTTGATGTCTGAGCATATGATATATAGACAAATTAATATGACGGTTCAATATTGACGCACAAGAATTGAAATGAATTACACTTTTTTTGTTTCATTTTAATTGAATTTTTGAGTTAATACACACATATTAAGAAAAAAATTTAAAAACGAAATTTAAACCATTCCTTTCCATTATGGCCCTTTGTGAAGTCATAAATATGTACTGTAAATTATCTCTTAGAAAATATAAAACTTGAATAAATGAAAGGACAAGTATGAAAAAAATTTCAAGCATTCATCTTGAACTTTGAACGATTCAACTATTTAAAAATATTTAAAAATTCAATTAATTTAAAAACGAGAAGTAAAATTTTTAGATGTATGCCAATAACTATATGTTCATTTAATTAACAGTAATTATATTCCTACAATGGCCCCTACTATGACTCATTTAGCGCACCACATTTTGTATTTTTATGCATAAATTCTAAATAACCAACTGTGTAACTATTTGCTGAAAATTAAATAATAAACTTTCAAATGCATTTTTTTTTTTTAAAAAAAAAGATCGTCTAAACGATGCTTAAAAATATCTTTTCTTTTTGTGTCCAATCAAAATTGAGTAGTACATTATTTTCCAAAAACGATGAATTGTCAATATCTTCAAATAGTACTACTAGACATATTTGATTTTATGTGAATTTGTCCTGACATATTACTGAAATAATTTAGGCTTTTTCTTCTCTGTTTTGTTTCTCCCTCTGTCCAATAATTCT
The DNA here is from genome assembly GCA_025642045.1 of Solanum sejunctum. NCBI lineage: Eukaryota > Viridiplantae > Streptophyta > Magnoliopsida > Solanales > Solanaceae > Solanum > Solanum sejunctum. The sequence goes on from JAOTQJ010000002.1 coordinate 22,403,646, forward strand.
CACTCAAAACTATAAAGTATTGTTAAGTGTTGGAATTTTTCAACCAAAATGTGTAAAGACAATCAACAAATGATAATTGAGTTAATACATCCTATGTAGAGACGCTAAAGTCTTAATGATATTTATATAGAGAATGTTGATCATGAATACTCATATTTATATTTATTGCTAAATATAATATAGCTAGTGATTCCGATAAAATAATAAAGCAAGTAAAGTAATTTTAACTTTCATGTTCTCTAATCTAGGATCACAATCACGATAAAACCAAGATATATCATATCAAACAATTTTGGAAACATTTTTTGTATTTATGCATATTTCTCAACAGCTAACTGTTAAATTATAAAATTGATAAGTATGGACAGACCTTTTTGCTGAAAATGACATATTTATGTACTTTTTCTTTTTGGAAACAATAATGTACGGTTTTTAAAAATACAATTAGCTAACTAGAGTAAGATATTTAAGTACTATATTCAATTTCTTTTTGTGCAATACTTTCTATATTCATTTTGTGTGATATTTTTTGACTTGTCATGTATTTAAATAAAAAAAAATTAAAACTTGTAATCCAAAATTATTAATTCTTAGATGTTTGTATGACTGATAATCATTTCATTAATGATAAAAAGAGAATTTTAGATGTAAATTATTTTTAAAACAAGACATTTTTTTAGGATCAAAAAGTATTAAGACTTAGTAGTTAGTTGTGACTGTTAGTTAGATTAATTAATTGTTGATGAATTAGTTGAGTTAGTTAGTGGCAACTATTCCATGTGGAATGGTACATAGATGTTAATGTGAGGAGAAGTGTATATACATATAAATAGTCCGCAATATACTATACAGACATACATGTGAATAATATACAAACACTTTCCCAATCTTCTCTCTACTCTCTACTGTTAATCTCTCTTCCTCTTCTCTCCATTCATGCTGCGAAGATGAACA
>JAOTQJ010000002.1:22410798-22440248 GCA_025642045.1 Solanum sejunctum
GCCCTTTTTACCCCCCCCCCCCCCCCAACCCCAAACCCAAACCCAAACCCAAACCCCAATCCCCCCAAGTGCCATGATTGAACAACAGGAGTTAACATGGGGCCTAACATCGGGAAACAAGAATTGGGATGAGTCTTGCTTTGATATCATGTAAAGAAATTCTTTTTGGATCTAACTCAACCCAAAACAGTGAGAATTACCCAAGCCATATAAAGAGACTGTCCATCCCATAAGAGGGGGGTGGGACTCTTCGACAAAAGTGGTGTTTAGAAATTTCAACGGTAAAGCAAATGAGACGTGCACATGAGATCATGGGAGTAAATGTTGTGACTTAAACACCAAGGTGTGGCATAGTGGTCAATGAAGTGAGTTGAGAATTATGAGACGTTATGATCAAATCCTAGCGGAGGCAAAAATATTAGGTGATGTCTTCCTATCTATCCAAACCTTGGTGGATAAAGTTACTAAATGTTGGTACTGGTGGGAGATACAAATATCCTGTCGAATTAATTGAAAATGTTGTGACTTTACATCACCTTGAGCTGGAATCTCACAAGTATCACTAGACTTGAGGAGGAAGTAAAGTGAATCAAAAATTTAGAGTAAAACTTGTTACTAAATGGTTTGCATTTTATGTTTTCTGATACGCAAATCATGGATGAGGTAGCGATGATATAGATGAGTTGATATGGTCTAAAGGGAAAAAACATATTGACGATCTTGTAGTATGGTTTCAAGTGAAATATGGAATAATCTATATATCTAGCTATGCCAGATTTTCCCTGTAATGGAAGTGGGAATTTGGCTAGATCCTAAGTTGCTCGGACTCGGTTGCGAGTGTCTAGAGGTCTGATTGTCATGATCTAGTTGTTATGATTCGGGGATATGGATTCATATGGATTCGAGTGTGGGGATTCGCTTAAAAAGTAATTAAAATATCTGATAATAGAGTTATAAAACCTAAATTATGAGATATTATGTGAAAAACTTGAAGAGAATCTTAGAAGGAGATTAAAGGAAAGGAGTGACATAGAAATTTCTATATAAAGGGTATTCCATTTTCTTCAATTTCACCTTGGCTTTTGTGTTGATTACGAAAATCATTAAAATTGTCCAGACTTTATCCATAGATTTTGGTTAAAGTACCTAAAATCAGTTGACCAAGTCGAACACAAATCCCACACCCCTATCCATGTCGTGTTGACACGGGTGAGGCACCAAAAGTAAAGAGTCCGAAGAACTTAGGTTAGATCACTGCTGTGAGAAGTGATCGCGCTGTTGCCAATGGCGAGAGGCGAGGCGAGGCAACCCTTCGTCACCTTGTAGTTTTGTGGCGAGATGATCTTCAAAAAGCAATGCCATGGCGAGAAAGGCGTCGTTTCTTGTATTTTTTTTAAAAAATGGCTACCAATTTAGGGTTTTAAAAGTTAAAAGGTAATTTTAGGGTTTTCTTTCCAAATTTGCACGGTTGCACTCTTAGATCTAGATTGTGACTCCAACTACTCGACTTGATTAGACTTCTCCGACGATCAACCAAACTTTTTTGATGACTTCTTCAGATTTCTTCTTCCTATGTTTCTTTTTCCTCCTCCTTCAGACTTTAGAGTTCCTTCTACCGCTGCTTTTTCCTTGCTATTTTGACTTTGGTTTTGTTTTTTTTCTCATTCAAGTTCTAGACTCTTAGCGTCTACTATCTATTTTCAGTTTTTGAATTGTAATATTTGCTACTATGTTATTGATATTGAGATTTTGATTATCTATATATGCAATTAAATATTTTTATTTTCGGTATGAACTAGAGCGCACTTCAAAAAGGCGAGCGCCTCGCCATGGCGAGGCAGACCCTTGTCGCTTTTTGCCATCCAACACTGGGTTAGATGGAACTTAAGCTAATGTGAACATTCAATATGCTTTTTACCATGGGTAGGAATGTAGGAGAAACCATCTTTGTATGATGTGTGCATATGCCAGTCAGGAGATATAGCTAGTTGATGCTTGAACGGAAGAGTATAGAAGAGAGGGCTACCACGAAGTTTGAATCACTTGAGAGGGTTGTCAGGAGTGTACATATCTTTCTATCTAGTCGTATTTATTTAATCCTAGTTACAAGAGCTCGTGCTAGCACGGGCCCTATATATATATATATATATTGTTTTGATTATGCGGCACTGATAGATTTTTTAATATATTTTAAAATGTTTTAAGTTGTTGATTATTGCGACCTATAGTACAATTATGTTATTTTAAATAATATATATTACTTATTTTGTTCAATTTATGCTGCACTTATAAAATTTATGTGGATAGTTGTAATATATAGTAGGTTCTACATAAATTTTAAACAACGTATGTTACTCACTCTGTCCCAATTTATGTTGCATTTATAAAATTTCAAGAATCATTTAAGTTTTTTCTATTTGTTTTAAAATTTTAAATCGGTAATTATTATGACTTATCACTGAGTATGTTGTTGTTGCTTGTAATTATTGTGACTTATAGTACTTTTTACATCATTTCAAGTAATATACATAAATTTTTGGATATTTATGTTATATTTTTTAAAAGTACCTATTTTTTGAGACAAATATAATTATTGAAAGATATTAAAATAGTTATTTAATTTTATTTGTCCAATTTAAAAAGAAAAACTTAATTTATCGTTTTGTGTTTGTTTTATTTTAATTCTAATATTTACATAACTTAAAAATAATTGATGAGGGTAATATAGTAAAATCACTGTTGAAGGAGCTGGAAAAATAATTTATTAGGAACAATATTGTAAAATCGTAGTTGAAGTAGCAGAAGAAATAATTAATAAAAATAATATAGTAAAAACAAGCAGCTGAAACAGACACGTCAATTAGCAGCTGCCTACTTAGACATGTTGATCGTGAGCTGCCTGCTTATTGACACTTATATACATGTATGTGTAATAGATAAGGGGCTTTATACTTCGTAAGTCAATGGTCAAGAAGTATTAGTATAGTTATGGGACATGCCAAAATTAGAATGACTTATTTTGGGAACTAGTTGCGTAAGGGCGAAAAATTGTCTACTGCTACAAGTTGCTAAAAATTTCTTTTCCATATTGCTGTAGAAGAATGTACTCGTTCCTACTTCATTGATGTACTCTCCATTTCCAGCTTCATGCTACTGTGCTTTCCATTTATGGATAGCTAAAGTAGGTCATTTTTATTTGATGCTTGCTATTGTGGTTTCTGTTTTATAATTCATTTTTCTTTAATGTAGTGTCATTTCTAGCCATATCTAGTCCTTCTACTTATGGGTTTTGAGCTGAGGGTTTTAGGAAACAGCCTCTCTACCTCTATGAGGTAGCGGTAAGGTCTGCGTACAATCTACCCTCCCCAGACCCCACTTGTGGGATACAACTGGGTATGTTGTTGTTGTTGTAGTGTCATTGCCACTGTAATGGCCCTTCCTTCTTCAACAAGTGGGAGATTGCTCTCTCCATTTCCAGCTTCATGCTACTGTGCTTTCTGTTTTATGGATAGCTAAAGTAGGTCATTTTTATTTGATGCTTGCTATTGGTGTTTCTGTTTTATAATTCATTTTTCTTTAATGTAGTGTCATTGCCACTGTAATGGCCCTTCCTTCTCCTTCAACAAGTGGGAGATTGCTGCTGCTGCTCAAGTCTATCAGTGAAGCTATTGAAACGTCAAATTCCAAGAGAGCTAAAAGGATATCTAGTTATAATGTCGGATCACTGGTTCAGGCAGAGGTATGTATATCTTTCTTGGTAATAGTTACTCTTCTGCATGAATGATTCAGATCACAAATTAGCTTGGGACTATATTTTATCTTTTCTATTAACTGCAGATTACTGAAATAAGACCTCTTGAACTGAGACTAAAGTTTGGGTCCAGTTTCCATGGGAGGGTGCACATAACAGAGGTAAGCAGTTACTTGATGACTTCTTCTCAAATGGTTATTTAATGATACAAGGAGTTCCCCGCTCCACACTCGAGATCCTCCCTTTCGCAACTGAAAAAGAAAGATAGTATACCTGATAATAGAATTCCTTGTCTTCTTGAAAGAAAAAAAATAGTAGAAAAAAAAAAGATAAATGTAATTTAATTTTTGTGTTTCTTAACTTGTGTCTTTCAATTCTTGATGAATAGGCGTTGGATGACAATGATGCTGAAGCTCCATTTAGTAACTTCAGATTTGGGCAGACTCTTACCACAAGGATCATTTCAAAGCTCAATATGTCAGAACGTGTTAAGAGAGGCTATCAGTGGGAGCTATCCATTAAACCATCGACACTTGCAGGTAATATGATAACATGGCTAAGTATGGCATGAGACCTTTTTTTGTTTTTGGAGTAGGACCTTGTGTGAATTCCCTTCACTTGAGCGGCTTCTATCTTGTCCACTTTGAACATATTTGCTGTTAGATCAAATGCCACCCCTGTAAAGCCCCATAGATTGTCTGAGTTTAGTGTTGGCTGTGAAACTCCAGATGGTATCTTGGGAGAGTACAATAAACTGAAATTTGTATTGTGTGATATATAACTAGAAGGTTTGCTGCCTTATTTTTGTCTCTTTGTAAGCCCCACAAGCCTGACATGTGTAATAGGGGAATTGTTTACCCAATCCTTATGTCTTTGAATGCTTCTTTTATGTTGTTTGCCAACACCAAAAAATCTCGTGATTCTATTCTTTTCTATATACCAGAGATGTTGGGGTATTCTCTGATTGGTCTATTATTCCCAGTCTTATATATTTGTGGTTGGCATATATATTCATGATGCTGAAAACTCTTCAGTTTTAGATCAACAAATCACATTTGTTGTTTCCATGAGCTTATTTTCACATGTTCACTTTGAAACTTGAAAGTCTTGTATTTCTTTTGTGAGTTCCAATGGATATGGTCAGAATGGTCGCAGAAAAGGTTTGTCCCATTCAAAGAAGAAATAAAAACCAAAATAAATCTTATGCGCTACGGTTGTTACAATGTTCAGATTAACATTTGTTAAATAGTATCTGCTTTTATTTTTGAAGGTATCCCTTTTGACTATGGTTGTTCTGCTTTCATTTCCAGGATCTGATGTAATTGAACCGGTTAAAAAATTCAGTTATTCAACTGGCCAGCTTGTTTCTGGCTTTGTATACAAAGTTGACAATGAATGGGCTTGGCTAACGATATCTCGAGATGTTAAGGCCCAGCTCCACATCTTAAATAGCTCAACTGAGCCTAGTGAGCTAGATGAATTTCAGGAAAGGTTCTCTGTCGGCAGGGCCTTCTCTGGTTATGTTTTACGTTATAATAAGGAGAAGAAGTTAGTGCGTTTAATTTCTCATCCACTATTGGTTGATCCAGAAACACCTGTCTGTCAAGGAGATGGTCCCATGGATCATTCAAGTGAAAACATGGCATTTCATATTCGTGAAGGCAGTATTTTGGGTGGCAGGATTTCCAAAATCCTTCCTGGTGTTGGTGGATTGCTTGTTCAGATTGATCCTCACCTATATGGTAAAGTTCATTTCACTGAACTGACAGATCCAGGGGTAGCCGATCCTCTGTCTGGATATCATGAAGGACAATTTGTAAAGTGCGAAGTGCTGGAGATTGCTCAATCAACCAAGGGAACCGTTCATATTGATCTCTCGCTGCGGTCTATTTCAGACAGAACCCACAAGCAGAAACTCTCTGCACACAAAGACACACTGTAAGTTCCAGATTCCTTGCACTTGCATTTTCTAAGGACTCATCCTAAGACGTCTACAAGTATGCTTTCGTCCTCTTGCATTATTTCTTTATCGGTAATAGATTTCTTATCGTGCTGCAAAAATAAAACATGCTACAAATGTTTCTTTTTTTGTTAATGTGATGGTGCTTCTAGCAAATTAAAAATAGTTGTTGCCCTGAGCTTTCAGGCTGTTTCTGGAGAGTTCTCTTCAATGAATGCTAAGGTCGATGTTTATTATGCACTTGATCCCGATGATGGCTTTTATTATTCAAAGTGCATTGGAGCTTTTCATGTTTTCACTTTTCTCCTCCTTGCAGACACGAGGGGAGTCAAATTAGCTGACTAGGCAGGACAATAGAGGTTCTATTCAATGAATTTAAAGTCTGATGTGTGCTATGCGCTTGATTCTAGTTACGACTTCTGTTACCCAAAGTGCATTGGACCTTTCTTATGTATTCATGATCCTCCTCCCTGCAGCCCCAAGGAGGTTAATATAGATGATTAGGCCAAAATGTTCTGTTATAGTTGTCTCATAATATATTAGGTAACTTGGCTATAGAATTGGTAAAGTAGTTGTGTTACTTTGGAATCTCACTCAGCACTAGAGTAGGGTGGACGGGCTATTTCCTTGTTTGTCTTAGGAAATAAAAGATGGGGGAAAGTAAAGTGAAGCCCTTCCACATAAGCGTTTCCATCCCTCTAAACCAAAATAAACAATTTAGATGTCTTTCCAACTGCACCAAACAATTGAATGAGAAGGTTGTTACTTGTACTAATAGAAGTATTCACTGACTCAGTGAGGCTATCTAACAATTATTTCAATGTGGATATATAGGGTGTTAGCACCCATATCATTTGCATACTTCTTTTTGTATCATTTACGTACTTCTTTTTGTTTCTTGCTTGATTTTTTTGGTTTTCTTTGTTAATTCTTTTTCCAGGAATTTTCCTGTATTGGTGGAGAAGATTGAGGATCTTCACCCAAATATGATGGTGCAGGTACAACATGAATTAGATATTTATTTTTCTCTTGCAAGCTGCATTAATATGCAGTCATGCTTTTTCTGTAGTCTTCTTACCCTTAAACCTATAATACCCTTTTGCTTGTGTCTTCATTCCCTTTCCCTGCAAAAGATAATGCACAACATTGATGTATGCCGAACTCTGATAGATGTCCGTAAGTTAGTTTTGATGGCATATGGTATCAAATCATACATATTACCTTTCTAATTAGAAATAAAAGATTGAAGGGTTCTTAAAGATGAAGAAAGCCTCATCTTCCTTATCATGTTGAGGTAAATTACCTTTCTTTCCTTGTGTCCAAGGGATGTATTCTTTCTAGATGTAGAGAAAATCATATGACTCCCTTTCTCCTTCGAACAAATTGAAGTGATCTTCGTAATATCTCATGGACATCTAGCTATAAAGTAACCAGTCGCTCCTTACAGACGATAATCTGTCCTACTCAATTCTTTTCAACTTTCGCGAAATCCCATAAGGAGGATAATTTCCTTTGCTATTCATCGAACATCGACTTTTCGTGAAGTATCAGCTGCTATAAATCCTTCACTATAAGGGTTCATTTGGTAGGATGTCTAAAAATAATGCTAAATAAAGAGTATTAGTAATACTTGCATTAATAATGCTTGTATTGGTTATGCTTGCATTAATTAAGAGATATTTTTTATGCATTGTTTGGTTTGGAGCATTAAAAATAGCATGCATTGCGTAATTTGTTTTAAAAAATATTTATTTACAAAAGTAAGCTCCACAAATATGGTGGAAAAGATGTAAAAAAAGGTTTTGAGGGGCAATTGGGTCTTTATCCATTCTAATGCATGCATTAAATCCCCTTGCATTACTAATACCTAGAAATCCATGGTATTAGTAATACACACCTTAATACACAATAGAATGTATAACTAATGCAACATGAAAAAGTGTACCAAACAAGTACTACTAATACACTTAATTAATGCATGCATTGTTTATGCTAATACACTCTACCAAACGACCCGTAAGTGGCATAAACCAACTGATACCCTACATATTTAAACATCAGATTTCACATTCATAGACAAATTTGCATCATAGCGAAAAGCAGCTTGCATTTAACAGCTAATGCTCGACACCCTTAAAATACAAAACAAAACTATTTAGATATCTTTTAAACTTCAAGTCTCTCTCTCCTCTATGAACTGACCTCAGCCCACCACGGGTTCCCAATATAATATCTTTCCTGATATCAACTTATGTGTTCTGAGTCCATCCCTAGGTTCCATCACATATCTCCATTGCTCTGTCCCTTATAAACTGTTTGCGCCCTTGTTCACCATGACCCTTTTTCATCCTCATACTTGTCTCTAGTTAACCTTTCTCCACATGGCTGTCACTTGAAATATCAAAGCAAAATTTTTCAAGTGCCACTTTGCTGAATGATTGATCTCTTCTGGTAATGTGGCTGACTTCTTAAAAGAATACGCATCATATTACGTGGCAAGATTTAAATGTGTACTTCAATTTTTATCAGTGTTAGTAACACTGTCTTCAGATGCCATCTTCTTTCGGCTTTCCACTATTATCAAAATCTTGCAGTAACTCTGTTGCATCACATGCATAATTGTTCATGTTTTTTCCGTTCTGCCTTGCTGCTGGAATGTTAATTCACCTTTCATCTGAAACTTCTTTCATAAGTCTGAACTTTTTTGTGCTGCTCAAGCAACTGCTTCTTGTATTTTGTATGGAAAATGGATGTGGACCGAGGCTGTGACAAATTCTTTCTTCTGTGTGTGTGTGTGTACATAGTTCACCTTTCAGTCAGAAGTAGCTGCTGTAGTAATCACTGTAGACATATCATAGGGAATTCAAATGGTATCTTTCATCATCCTTCATGCTCATATATGCATAAAAGCACCTCATATCTTTTTCGAGGCATCCCAAGATCTGATCATTTTTGTATACGAAGGCCTATATAAAAAAACCCAGTTTGCCTAGAATCCCAAGTTGCCTCCCTTCTCCTGTGAGCCTGATGTTAATCTACTATGGCTATAGGATACTCTCCTTTTGCGCATTACTGCATTTATCCTAGTGATACACAAATGACAAAAATCTCTCTGTTTCCTATCCCTATCCCGATGAGAGGAAACTAAGCCTTGTTGCTGCTTGTAGACTCAGAAATAGAAGTTAAAGAGGGTATTTATGCTCGTCGTGTTCTTTATATGGGCATCCGAAGCCCATCTATAATATTAATTTGTCTAACATGATAATATTATTAAAAATCGTTCAACATGTAGGATATGAAGTGATTTCTCAGGTATCAAAGAAAAATAAAAAGATATAAACTGATCATATTCTCAAAACGGTTTCGTAAAATCATCTTATCATTTTAGTCTTTCTATGTTACTGCATCTGCTATTATGATTGATTTCTTTCTTCTGCCATTTAAAATGTAATGTTGAGGTTCCTTTTCCATGTTTTACTTTTAGGCATATGTGAAAAATGTAACACCGAAAGGTTGTTTCGTAATACTTTCGCGCAAAGTTGATGCAAAAGTTCTCCTGTCAAACTTGTCTGATGACTACGTGGAAAATCCAGAGAAAGAATTCCCTGTTGGGAAACTTGTCATTGGAAAGTAAGTTTTCTCAGTATGGATAAATTGTTTAATTCTCAATCCTCATGTTCTCATATACTAAGTTCCTTTGCTACAGGGTGGTCTCTGTGGAGCCATTGTCCAAGCGAGTTGAAATCACTCTAAGGACATCAAGTGTAGTTGGTGCTCCCAAGTCTGATAAAGATGCTCTAAGTAATTTGACTGTTGGGGATGTCATATCTGGCAGAGTCAAGCGAGTTGAACCATATGGTTTGTTTATCACAGTTGATCAGACAAACTTGGTATGTAACCGGTCACTTCCAGTAGTTTTTACTTGGTAGTAAGTTATGACCTAAGTGACGGCATTATTACTTTTGAAACATGGATCTAACTCACTTTATTGTTAATAAATCAGTCTACATCTTTTTATGTTATTGTAATTTCATCATCTGTAATGAATCCTTTCTACTTGCTCAGCTATAAGAAAGTTCTCTATTCTTTAAGAACCTTCTGATACTAATCATGAATGTATTCGTCTCATCAGTTTGCAATATTGATGACCTATAGTTCCTACAGAAATTTTGTGTTTTACATATGGTGATGATTCCAGCTTCATTTTCTAGGTTGGCTTGTGCCATGTTTCAGAAATCTCTGACAATCATGTTGACAATATTGACTCTAGACACAAAGCTGGGGATAGAGTGACAGCAAAGATTTTGAAAGTAAGTGCTTCTTCTTTATGATACTCCAGATCGGTAGTGTAGACATATTTTGGAATACACGAAATTTTATCATGACAAAAGGGAAAGTGAGATTAATAAAAAAGAATTTCATTTATAGGCTTTCTTTGTTTTTCTTCTATATTTACTTTTTTCTCCCTCCTGATTTGGACAATAATAACAATGTTAGGCCATGTTATATATTTATATTCTAAAAGTTGGTTCTTGATTTTTGCATGTCTAATTATTTAATCACCCTTCTTTCAGAAGCATTACAAATGCTAATCTAGCTCTTCCAGAATAGCATGAGCGTTGACTATGGCTTATAGCTTGTGTCATTTCTGCCATCTGGTTCTGTTACATTCAAACTAATTTTTTTCAATGTTTTGCCAGGTGGATAGGGAAAGACATCGAGTTTCACTAGGGATGAAGAATTCATATTTTAATGATGCTACGAGTGTTGAAACATATAGGAGGCCGAGTTCTGGTTATGCAGTGAATGGAGATGCTATTTCCACAGGTGTTGAATCAACTTCTTCACCTGAGAGGAGCTGTCAAGGCCAGGAGGATCTTGATGGTGAATCTATTGATGGGAAGGACCTGTTCCTTGCTGAAGTTGAATCTCGGGCATCCATACCACCACTGGAGGTCCCACTAGATGATACAGACAATTTGGATATTGGTGATGTAGTTAATCAAGACTCAGGTAATGCTACCAATTTCGGTACTTCAGATGACAAGAACAAGAAACATGCAGCAAAGAAAGCTAAAAGATTGAGGTACTGTTTGAATCATTCTTTCTTTCTTACCTGTTCTTCTGGTTTACTATTTCATAGAGAGCAATATTGTCCAAATCGTAACTGTTTTTATATGATACAATCTTTTTAAGCAGGGAACAAGAAATTAGAGCTGCTGAGGAAAGATTGCTGGAACAAGATATCCCCAGAGATGAAGATGAGTTTGAGAAATTAGTTAGAAGTTCCCCAAATAGCAGCTTTGTCTGGATAAAATACATGGCATTCGTGCTGTCTTTGGCTGATGTGGAGAAGGCACGAACAATTGCAGAACGGTAAATCTTTTTGAAGTTATATTTTCTTCATCTAAAACAAACCATGAATTTTATTTCTGGCAAGTGAAGTGTTTAAACAAGCAAACATCTTGGTAGTATAAGGATGTAGCTGGAACTTTATCCTTTTTAGAATACACCTTTGGTCATATTGGTATTAAAGCTCTTCGGACATGAGGTGTTTTTTTGTTGCTCTTCTAAACTATGTATGTTTCTTGTGATTCAAAATTCAATGTGATAGAACATTCAATCTATTAATGGGACTGTAAGATTATAATGGCTTGTTTACCTTGTCAAATTGCCAAGCAAGAAAAGCTTATTTTTTAACAGGTAAGTAATGCATATTCATTGGGAAAAAAAGGAAGAGGAGAAAAATCTAGCAGTAAGTTGGTTCTGGTACGCTTACACAGTCAGAACCCTACTACAAGAAAAAAGCAAAAAGAAAGGGTTCCTTCTATCAGTACCTATCTTTGTAGTGAGTTGATGAATAAATCAAGCTATTTTTCCATCTTTGAGATCCTGAAGATTACACAAAATGCCAAAAGCATCTAACTTGATCTTCTGTATTGATCTGCTTTTCCTTCAAAACCTTTTGCTTCTTTCCTTCCAGAATATCCAACAGACACAAGTTGGTTTTCCAAATTTTTCTCGTTGCTTCCTTAATCCTTCAAGACCTCAGATGGTCTGGAGATCCCTCACTATACAATGCATGAAAGGCATCTTGAACAGGTTAAAATGAATACCAGAACTTGCCACAGGACACTGATGGAATAAATGGCTGCAGTTTTCTTCATCACGGTTACACATAAAGCACCTGTTGCATAATGAATTCCCTCAATCTCTCTAAGTTTGTTTTGAGTCAGGCACTCCTCATGTGCAACCAATCACATAAAACAGCTAACTTTGTAAGGGCCCTTGAACTTCCACTATTTTTTAATGACCAACTCATGGGGTCGCCCCTCTCACTGTCAATCAAACGATACACATTTTGGGAAAGACTATCTTGGGCAGGTATGCCATCACATTTAAGAGCCTGAAAAGATATTTGTGATCTATATGGCTTTTACGTGCTCCCTCTGTTTCATTTTATGCGGCACTTTTTCTTTTTTGGTCTATCCCAAAAAGAATGTCACTTTGCTCTAATGAGAACAATTTAACTTTCAAATTCCCCTTGTACCCTTAATGAAATGGTTCTCAGTCACACAAATATCTAAGAATGATTTTAGACCACAAGTTTCAAAAGTCTTCCTTTTTTTTCTTTAACACTGTGCCAAGTCAAAGGGGGACACATAAAATGGGACGGAGGGAGTATCACTTCTGCTTCTAAGATTCTCTGCAGGGAACAATTAAAAGAATCTTTGCAAAGTTAAAGCGCAACTCATACTTGGCCATGTGGGAGTGCCGATTTTTTTGTTCTTTGCTGTGAATTAGTTTAGTGTTCTTAGGTACTATTCAGTTGTGAAATGTGATGGAAAATTATGTATGACTTGTTACTTGTGTCTTGGTTCTTTTCTCAAGGGCTTTGGGGACAATAAACGTGCGAGAAGAGTTGGAAAAGCTGAATGTTTGTGTTGCCTACTTCAATTTAGAAAACGAGTATGGAAATCCCCCCGAGGTACATCTAAACAATGATATTGAGCCATTTTTATGTTTGTTATATTCACTTTTCAGTTACAATATTTGCTTCTGAAATCCCATATTATTGATTACGATCCAGGAAGCTGTTGCAAAAGTATTCCAAAGAGCATTGCAGTATTGTGATCCCAAAAAAGTGCATTTGGCCTTGTTAGGGATGTATGAGAGGACTGAGCAACACAAACTCGCGAATGAACTTCTTAACAAGATGGTTAAGAAGTTCAAGCATTCGTGCAAGGTACTGGCACCTAAGAGTGGTTTTGGAAATACTTTGGCTGATCCTTAGTTTGTTCCTGCTAACTTTTTTTGTCCTTTGTGCATTTAGGTGTGGCTCAGGCGGGTTCAGTGGCTGTTGAAACAAAACCAAGATGGAGTCCAGTCAGTGGTGAATCGTGCTTTGCTAAGTCTTCCTCCACGCAAGCATATTAACTTTATTACACAGACAGCTATTCTTGAGTTCAAGTGTGGAGTTCCTGACAGGGGTCGCTCCTTATTTGAGAAGATGCTTCGTGAGTATCCAAAGAGAACTGATCTGTGGAGCGTATATCTTGATCAGGTACTTGTATTAAACTGCACTTCTATGTGTGGGTGAAGAAAATCTTTTTTAGTGTATGTGACTCAAAACTAAACCAAATGAACAGGAGATTCGTCTGGGAGATGCAGATGTGATCCGTGCCTTATTTGAAAGGGCAATTACTCTCAGCCTTCCACCCAAAAAGATGAAGGTGATTATTTTATTTTCAAGACCCTTGAATATTCGTCAAGTTGTTAGTTTCAATTGGTTTTCTTCTTGTTTTATGATGGTGGTGCCCTATCCCTTTCTAAGGGTTTGTGATGTCTGGAAGGTGATTATTTTATTTTCAAGACCTGAAATATTCATTGAGATGTTTCTTTCAATTGGTTTTCATCTTGTTTTAAGATGGTGGTGCCCTATCCCTTTCTAATGGTTTGTGATGTCTGGAATGCAGTTCCTCTTTAAGAAGTATCTTGAGTACGAAAAAATGCTTGGTGATGATGAACGAATGGAAGCTGTGAAAAGGAAAGCAATGGAATACGTTGAGAGCAGTCTTGCTTGAATTGCTTGACATGGTTCCAGAGTCCATTTTGCTGGGGAACTGTCTGCTGTTGGGAAGTACAAAGACAACTAGCTGTGGCCACAATCTGTTGAAAGTAACGTCCCCCAGCACTTCAACTGCCATCTGTAGAGTGATTGAAATGCAAGTTTCGGAACATGCTAGAGAGCACAGAAGCATGCTTATTTCCGAAAAGTCACTTCAATTTTGTAACTTGTGCGAAAGTGTCATTTTTTGGAGAAATTGCGGCGTAAAGAGAATCTCAGTTTTATGCAAGAGAGATGATATTGTGCAGGCGTTTGTGTATGAATATGAGTTTCAGTAAATGATGATGAAGTCGTTACTGATGCTATAAATTTTCTGCTCGATGTTCGCTTTGCTATTGCTTTTGGTGATTGGCGTATAGTTGTAAGGAATATTAAACAAAAGTATGCAGCAAGGCAAAGCCGGATGAGAATATGATAGTTAGCCCTCAGCACTTGGGAGACGCCCTATTTAATAAAGATTCTTCCTCTAGTCGAATATACTCATTCTTGATATCATTAATTAAAAACTATATAATGAATATAGGTGTTATTTTTCATTTGATACTTATCATTTACAATAAATACCAATAGAATTCATTTGTTATTGGTATTTATTGTAAATGATAAGTCTTGAGGTTAATGTAAGTCTTAATGATAATAAAGTTTAATGTTTAAATCTTAGTGATAATAGAATTCGAATTTATTTAAGTGTAACAATTTGATCTAGGGACTTAGTCATCACAGGGCGAATGAGATATACAAAATTTAAGTCATGTTTGATATCTCAAGCATTCACAGACATAAAACTTACATTTATGGAAATAAAGGGGGAAGGGGGCTAAGGGCACCATATGACAATGAAGCAACATTAAATAGAAAAGACTCCAAATGTTAACAATACAGAATTAAAAGCTTCAAAGGGCCAATATATAAGTCAATGTCTCGAATACAAGCAAGAATGAATACTAGTCTCAAATTAAGGGCTCACCACAAAAGTACTAGTCTCGAAATTATGCAATAGCATTTTTGGAATGTATTAAGTATATTAGATGCAATGCAAACATGAAATTGTAATGCCATCCTTCTTAAGTAAAAAAGAACATATGTAAAGAACACATATCAAAGTTATATTGTATCAAGATGAGTAAAAGTCATGCACATAAAGAATGCATGTATGCAATCCAACATAACTCCCATGTAGCACCCTACTTTAATGGATGCAACTTCTTTGTTCCTTAGCTTTTTAACTTGTCAGTCTAGAATCTCAACTCTTACATATTTTATATTATATCTCACACCAAAATAAGTTATCCCAACTTTTTCAACTAAATAAGAGATTAAAGGGTACTCAAAAATTATCCCAAAACTAATTTATATTATCTATCACACCAAGCAAATAGTTTAAGAATAAAGAAGCAACAACTTTTTTTAAAGAATTCATCTACCAAATATTTTATAAATTATAGTATAAAAATTAATATACAGGTGGAAAAGAAAAATAAAAGAAAAAAAATGAATGGACTGTTTGGGAATCGGATAGCAGAACCATTTTCATTCTCGAAAGAAACAGTAAAATAACTAGAGAAGAGCCATGAATTTGGCTTCCATAATCCATAACAACACTACTCAATACCCTCCCAAGTTCATCTTCACCTCCTACAAGATTTCCCCAATCTCTTCGCCTTCTGCATCCCCAAAATGGGTTCACTTTCAAGTAGCTCCTCTTCGCTTTCCACCACCCATTTTAGGTAATTTAGATTTCCCCTGTTTTGCTTGGATATCCCCAGTTCTTCATGAATATGGTATTTTAAAGTTTCTTTTTGTGTGCAGTTGGGTGTAATTGTAGAAGAAGTTATAGTGCGTTGGTTTCCTGCTTGAGAAAATCAGAACAAGGGGAAGAAGAATTGTCGACTGCTGGTTAGTCTCTACTTGATAAGAATTTGGAAATTTCACTGATGGTAGGTAACAGCAACCCCGAACCCCTTTAAAACGGGGTTTACCCCAAAACCCGGTCCGAACCCCAAACCCTGTTTGAACCCCGTTTGAACCCAGTCACATAATGGCACTAATGATATTTAAGATGTATCATAATACATTTGTTGTTGATTAAGCAGAAGAAAGAACTGAAGGGTCTGGCAATTATGTGTCTTCTATCAGGACGGTTGCCTTGTGTGTAAGTAATCTTGCTTTGGTCATAACAGCAATTATTGTTTTTCATACTGATCTAGAGCACTCTAA
This sequence comes from Solanum sejunctum, assembly GCA_025642045.1. Taxonomy (NCBI): domain Eukaryota; kingdom Viridiplantae; phylum Streptophyta; class Magnoliopsida; order Solanales; family Solanaceae; genus Solanum; species Solanum sejunctum. Next base: position 22,426,855 of record JAOTQJ010000002.1, read on the forward strand.
ATTGAAGGAAATATAGTAATGAATTTATATAGGTGTTTTCAGCAGTGGCATTTGGTGTTGGCGTGGGGTTAACTGAAGGAGTTAGCAAGGCAACTGAATTTTTTGCTGGGTAAGGAGTCACACTACTTTTCTCAGCATATTGAAGATTTAAGATGATTGAACCTCTAGTGCTGAATGCGACCAATGAGAAGAAAGTAGACAAAAGGAGAAATATTTTTTTAGGAGATGGAGTGGGGCGTTGGGTTAGCGAGCTTATAAATACACAATAGCTTAATCCTTTGCATAACTTTACTGAATTTTCACCAGGTAGAAATTAGTAATTTGACAATGTGTTTCAATGAGAGAACCTTGTGGTTTTCCTTTGCTGGAGAGACATGATCACAGTCTGATAGAAAATGTAAGAAGTACCTTACATTTGGACTGAGGATTGATTTTTACTCGGTACTGATCTGAGTTGTTTGATTTTTCTTTATTAATCAATTTTATAAAATTGTTCCGTTCCTAGGTCTTCTAATTGTTCCTGTCAAAGTTACCGGTATTAGGTATACATTTTCAGGTATCTGCTGGAGCAGAGTTTGTCAGTGGACAATTTATTTGTATTCGTTCTGATATTCAAATATTTCAAAGTACCACTTATGTATCAGGTGTGGTGCTTATCTTTTCTGCACTTGCTGTCCGCACTTGCAACATTGTGTTCATTCTGGTCCTACTTTTATTTTATATAAACTGGGCAATGTTTCTATTTATCAATTATGAGACCTTGTTAATGATGCAAGTGTGCGTACTGGGTCTACAGAACCGGGTGCTCTCGTATGGAATTGCTGGTGCAATAATCTTCAGATTGTCTATCATTCTGCTAGGAACAGCAACCCTGCAGGTTGGCTGCTAATTTCATGCAAAAGTTTCAACTTCCAAGTACATCCTCCTAAAAAAATAAGTATGTATTATTTGAAATTATTCACGTTTATCATTTTGTGTCATTTCAGAGGTTTGAGGCAGTTAACTTACTGTTGGCTGGGATTCTTCTATACTCATCATTCAAGGTGAGTTCTCTTTTATCTCTTTTGAGATACCATCTTTTTGCTTCTTTTTTTTTTTCTGTTGACGCAATTTTCTTAACAAGATAAACTTATGTTACATGATCCTTAATTTGCCTTGATGTAGTCATGTTGAATGATTGTGACATACATATGCGTGATACTTATATACACGTACCTGATACTTAAAGGTATCTATACTGGATGCATACTTCTAGATGTGTCCAGGTAACATACATTGTTTATTTTGAGAAGCCCATTTAAGATAGATATAACGAGCATGCCCCAGAAAATTCTGAGACATGTGCATATCCTTACGTTTTTATTCATAGAAGGTAGGAACAAGGGTGGGGTTTAGGAGTGCCACTTGGATACTTAAATTTTCACATATCACTTTGGGGCCTCAAACAGTCTTTTCTCTGTTCATAACTGTCTTGTTCCATTAATGCTTACAATGTTCATTTTCTAAAACTGCTATATTTGTTGCAAAGGATCCTAAGAAAGAACACAATGACTACCAAATTACTTGAATTAGCATATGTGTTGTTCTGAAAGAGGCAACGTTTTTATTTTGAGGAATCCACATTAACTTTGTCAATTGTATCATCTGGTAGAAATAACTGAAAGTATATTGAATGCAGTAGAAATGTGGAAAAGGGTAGTAAATCCTTGCTTCTCAACAATTCAACCAGGATAAATAGATGCTTTATTCCTTTTACGACCAACATAGACAGAATCCTCTTGCCATCACTTAAACTCCAACCACTGAGCATGGCTTCTACCACAAAAAGGAAAAAGAAAATAAGAAACTTACTGAGATGCTATATGATTTCATAATTGAGAAAATATAGTTGACACTTGAGCCCAGAAGATCTGAAGGTACAGACTGTTACGTCATTCAGTACCATTGTGAATTTATTACATTGTTCCTTTAGTTTCTGCTCTGTTAATATGTTATCTATTTCTAGGAGGTGGTTGCATATCACCATGGAACTTCACAGAAATTTAGTTGTTTGCATATCAATATGAAACTACACAGAAATTGTTGGTACTTTCCTTTAGTTGAAAGAGAAAGTAAATCATCATAATTGTCTTGTTTGCCAGTCTTCTGATGCCACTCTTACCTCTCTCTTCAAAGGTAGAGAAGAGAATGGACAGAATAGCCAGAGAATTTTGCTGGAAAGGCAATAAGATAAAGAATACTTTCCATCTCGTTAATTGGAGGCCTAGATGTTAAAGCTCCGAGTAATCGGCCGTGAAAGTATAATTTTGAAGGACGACTGCTGTGGAAACAGGTTAGCAGTGCAAGGTGTTGACCTAAGGACTCCTGTGCGATTAGTCTCTGTAAAGGTTCTATGAGATGATTTTGTTACATACACATACTTCGGGATTTCTGAGAATGCTAGAAGATGCTCATGTATCAGGAGAGGAAACATACAGTGAGGTGGAGACATTAGAGAGATGGAAAGTACCATTGGATATGGTTATGAAATATTAACCACAGATTAAAATGGTCCACCACAGTGGTCTTGGAAGATAATCTGGAACGGCAATGCAACTACCTAGGTGCCCAATTTTTGCTAGATTAGTGCACACGAAATTTGTCTAACTCAAGCAAATTTACAAAGTAGGGGTTTCATAATGTGTAATAGATGCTTCATATGCGAAGTGAAAGAGAGATACATCATATATATATATATATATGTATGTATATATATAAAATCACTCATATACTGTCAGGCCTTTGGAGCATGTTGTTCAATACATATATATATATATATATAAAATCGCTCATACACTGTCAGGCCTTTGGAGCATGTTGTTCAGTGTGTACAATTTAAACTGGGTATCCATTAAGACATTGAAGGAACTGCCGTGGAGCTTGACTTGAAGGCAGCAGATAGGAAGAGGGAACAGGAAGATATGCATCTTTGATCTAATTTGACAAGACTAGAAGACATTTTGAAGGTTTAGCTAAACAAGTGTAACAAATTAGATATACATGTAAGTTTTTTGGTGTAGAACGACAGATATTTGATGTTAACATGCTACTTGAGTTCCTGAGCTCCCTAGATTTTAAGGAGGGAGCCTGAGTTTTTGACTTGTACATATTAACTCCTTCGGCTTTCAAGTAATTTTCTAAAAGAGTATACCAAAAAAATAAACATTTAAGAATTATCACTTCATGTCATGCTATCAATGCTGCCTGAAATTTGAATTTTACTATTCCAGGCTGAGAGTACGTTGGAAGAGACTGGTAGATACTCATTGGAGTTCCCTTGGACGTAAAACTATATTTTGGTTTAGTACAATGACTCTTCTTTTTGATGTCATGTGGAAATGGGCATTAGTATACAAGCTTAGCACAAAGGCTCTCACCTGTTCTGAACAGTTGTAAGCTAACTAGAAGAGCACCCGTAGGATGGGCTTATATATTGCTCTCAAATCTATATCGTTGTCACAAAAATATTTTTGCAATTAAATTCATGATACCCATTTTTTTGGTAATCTCATCATAGCTGTTCACTGGAGAAGAAGAAGATGCTGATCTATCTGACAATTTCATTGTGAAGACCTGCCAGAGATTCATAACGATCACATGTAAAATTTTCTCTGACTCTTTGCATAATTAGGTGCAATATTTGGTTTCTAGTTGGTTACATGTTCTCCTGCAAATCATTGCTGATTTGATTTTTTCTTATGTTGGTACTGATTAGTATTGGTTGTTCTGGAATAATTGAAATGATCAGGTCCAACTACAATGACAACTGCTAGTTTGTTTTGTTCTCGTGATACTTTTTTTTTTAACTTTGAGTTTGGTTATTCTGGAGTTCTCAAAGTGATTCACTCCAAGAACATCAATTGGTTCCTATGCTGATTTCTCAATCCTAGCTTGCAGTTGAGAACTTCATGTAAAGTTTACAGAAAAATCATTAAGTTGTGCATGCTACAAACATGGAAATTTAAGAAAGGACCTTCTCTCTTCTTTCGTTTTGGCTTGTCCCCTTTCAAAGGATGTGCAATGTGATTCTGTATAGGTGCATAATGTGATCTCTTACTCTTTTCAGAGACAACGTTGTGAAGTAAGTTCGTATTTGATTGTTCTCTTCCTTTCTAGGTTCTCATCAAAGTGGGGTTTGATATTCCCTTTTTTTTTCTGAAAATAGAACTTACAAGTTTATATATATGACATACTCAATGTTGTATACTTCTTTATTCAAAAAAATGGAAAAATAATTCTTAATCAACGATAATGTAATTGGACTTTACAGAATAGAGTCATTTTCTCAGGGGGCATTAAAGGAGTGAAGGCAAGACAAAGTAGGGTCACTGTCCTTTTGAAAAACTTGACATCACTTATAGAACAAAGATATGCTTTGGTAATTTGAAGAGAAAGAAATGCTAGAGTTTTTGAAGGCAAGAAGGGTAATATATTTAATCTTAAGCGCAAATGTATACCTTTACTTAATTTTTGCTGCAACAAAGCTATGGCACCTTTGTGAGAGCTAGATGTAATAGTTGACTTTCTTAGTTCTTTATGACAGTTGTAAATTCTCTTTTGGATGTACTCTTGGCCTCATACCTTTATGCTAGTCTGTTACATCAGTACTATTCTCGTGATTAAGATACACTTTGAGCATGATTAAAAAGTACATACAATTTGTCCATATGCTATTAATCTGTTGGGTATCACCAAAATTCAAGGTCCAGTATACATAAAACTCCATATTAGAAAAATTCTCCCTTTCCTTGCCACATATTTACTCTGATTTAGCAAAGCTTATTTGGAGTGCAAGGGTGGTGGGAACCCATGAATTAGGTTATGTTTTCCCCTGAGAGGCCACTGTTCTTCTAATTACGTGATGTTATTTGAGTTACTATTTAGTTCATATGAATATGGTACATGAGTAGGGTCCAGGAACCGGTTTCTTAGGATGATGAAACCGTGCTCCTTATACATAAATTTAACCTTTCAGCTTCTGAAATATATGTGATTTTTCAAACTTCTCTTGGCATTGCAGCTGAATATGATGGTGACCGGTTCATAACTTTGCAGGATGGTGTATGGAAAGTAAGTCAAGGGAGTTATTTCAGCAGTTGAAATTTCAGGCGTAAAGAAAATCCTGTATCTTTTGATCATCTATACAAACTAAAGATTATATAGTTTTTTTGAATATTTTTTAGATTACTTGTTCTGATTTCTAACAGGCTTTTAACATTTTGGGCAGGCTACACCTTTACTTCTGACAGTAGCAGTTATTGAACTCAGTGATATTGCATTCGCTGTGAGTTTTCTGGTCATACTGGATATGACATATCTTAAGGGCTAACGCACCTGTTTGTTTCCATCGTAACAACAATGTTGTCTTCTTCTCAGGTTGATTCTATACCAGCAGTTTTTGGTGTCACGAGAGATCCTTTCATAGTTTTCACATCCAATCTCTTTGCAATTTTGGGTAGAGACTGTGTTCTTTCTTTGCTTCTTATTTTAAGTTTTTAATCTCAAGAGCCAATTACTAATTGATGTGTTCTTTTACCAAATTAGAGTCGGTTTAAACTAAATGATAGTTGGCATATGTTGTTCTATGCTTTGTAAATGATCATGTTTTTTACGTTCTTTTCATCAATTCAGATATAGAGGTTCATGCGGCATGGAGTTATTTGTTTGTGAAAAAAAAATCTGTCTCAATTTTGTTCTTTCTGATTTCACAAAGAAGTAGATATTTTATTATTACCCTTCCGCGAGATATGTTTTTCTTTCCCTGTAAACTAGGTGACCAACCTAGCTCTTCTTATGCAGGATTGAGGTCATTGTACACACTCATTTCTGAAAGCATGGGGGAGTTGGAATATCTACAGGTGAGAATTGACTTGCTTTTATCAGTCTCTGCTTGCTGTATTACAACAGCCCATTTACTCGATCATCCCAAGTCATTCATGATTGCTCAAGTTAAAGCCCTTGTTCTATAGATATGAGTCAGTAGCATTTAAGATATTAACACACAAATCAAACTAGCCGTTAGTCTATTAGTGACTGATTCTTAAAGTCAACTTTACTTTCACGGTTGAAAATTTTTAACCAAGATTCCCATTTCTGTTTCAGCCTTCCATTGGTGTTGTCCTGGGATTCATTGGATTCAAAATGATCCTAGACTTTTTTGGTGAGTTTCTGAAGACATCAGTTGAGCTCTTTCCTCTTATGATTGAAGTCCCAGTTGGGCATGTTAACTGATGGTGAAATTCATGCAGGATACCATGTTCCTACAGAGGCGTCTCTTGGTGTTGTAGCGACATGTCTTAGCACTGGAGTCTTGCTAAGTCTTGTGAAGAAATCTGATCAATGAGTTGGGGTGCTCTCTTGATATCATCTTCTTTAGGAGGATGGCGGATATCGATGGTGTTCTTTTTTTATTCTCTTCATCTGTTGCGTTGACCTTGGTCTGCTAAATGTACTTCATTCAATTGATATATCAGTGACAAAATTATCAATCTTAAACATGATTGTGTAATAATTTGATTTCTTGTGCATCATGATGAATTATTTCAAAGATCATCTTCTTGCCATATCTTCATGGACAACACTTTAAAATCCTTTTTTTTTCTCTCAACAATATGGGAATTCTCTTTAGAAAATATGTACTTGCTGGAGTTTTGGACTTTCTACAAGTCATTGTAATGAGACTGATGATAGCAAATTGAACAGTGACTTTTTACCACAGCAACATACCAGTAAAATTCTACTAGTGGAATCTAACGACGATAAAATGTATGCAGACTTCACCACTATCTTATAAAGATAATGAGACTGCTTCCGAAAAACCTTCGTCTCAAGAATCAAGCCCCATAAGCTCTTGAGCCCCATAAGCAAACAGTAAACCGACATTAAAAGAACAGAAATAAAATGTTCTTTAGCAGCATTCAAGAGTCATATGCTGCTAACTTGTATTACAATTTTCATGAGTTTTCCTCGAAAATGTCATTTAAACTTATATAGCTGCGGGAAATAAACACAATCACGCGATTGTACACCATAATGAGCTATTCTAATACATACTTGCACTCGTAAACACAAGCCATGTCTGTACAACAAAAATATCGGGCCAGGCTTTTGGAGGTTTACCAAAGAATGACCAAAACCACAAATCAGACAAACCTATAAATGCAATACTTAACAGGAACAAGCAGCTTCAACTGAGAAAGAACAAGGGAGGACCTCATGATTGGTCCGACTTCTGAGGGCAAAACTATTGTTGCCCTGATATAGTTCAGATGATTGAACCTGCACTTGAGGTGCCAATGATTGTGGTTAGTTAACTGTACTTTCAACTTAGCTGATGTTCAAGAGGTTCCAGCCTTGGCTTCCCTTTTTCTGATGATCTTGTTTTGTATCTCATCACCATCTAGTTTCATAGTTTCATTTCAACATCTTTGCAGTTTGTTACCATCGTTTCATTCTAGGTGAAGTAGCAGCTCCTGGCCTTGAAGTTTGGACGCCCCCCCGGGTTTCATGGTCAAACTTTTGTGAAGCAAGGTAGGTCAAAGCCGTGACAACGTCTGCTATAACTGGACGCATGTTAGGTTGCTCCTGAACACACATTGCTGCAACCGCTAGAGCTTGGTACATGCCCCTTACTGGATAATGGCCTTGCAGCATTGGATCAGCCATCTGTGAGAACTTCCTCCGATCTTTGAACAATGGTCTTGCCTGATATCCAGAGCACAACTATAAATTAGAAACTTGGTTGTCTTTATAATTGCCGAACAGAAAAGAACTACCTAACCCCCCACCCAGCCATACAATGCCCCGAAGCAAAAACGACGACAGACTAAACTCTATAAATCTCTCCTTTGCTTCATTTGACACACAACAGAGGATCAAGATTTTTCTTGAACATCACATATACGAGGCCTTGAAAGGAATTTGCAGCCTTCCGACATTAAATTCTCCACTGCCTTCCACCTTTAAATACTCCATTAACAGCACATCAACATCAATTAAACTACCCAACCTTGCCCCTACCACCCATGATGATGATACATTGCTTCAACTGTTGTCATCTGACACCGTTCCATCTAATAGCGCATCAACATCAACTGATTTACCAACCTTAAGAATAATAGTATATTTGTTATTTCATTCAGGAAAAACAATACTCTAGATCTTCCACGAAGGATTCTCAAATCACATCTGCTTCCAGATAGTGCACTAGATATTGTTTCAAACCATTATCATATCAAATCAGCAATTATCAGCTTTTTAACTCATTCATTGAACTCATCTTATGGATTGTAGATTACTGTAAAGGCATTTTATAACCGTCAGATACTACTCTTTTCCCTTTTATAGTTAGTTGAACTACTACAGAGATCATAAAAGGATCAATGAAAAAACAGGCCACCACAGAAACAACAGAAACCAAAAAGCTGTATGATAAGAAAACATTACCCATACAACCAGATTAAAATCTCCTCCATTTTTTGAAGTTTCAATTGCTTTCCTGCCTGTAATGATCTCCAGGAGGACTACCCCAAAGCTGTAAACATCCGACTTTAAAGTTAATTGTCCAGTCATGGCATACTCTGGTGCACAGTACCCGTAAGTACCCATAACTCTTGTAGAAACATGGGTATTATCTCCTACAGGCCCCAATTTGGCCAAGCCAAAGTCAGAGAGCTTTGCGTGATAACCCTCACCAAGCAAAATGTTGGAGCATTTTAGATCACGGTATATTACAGGGGGGCTTGCACTGTGTAGATATTCCAAACCTTTAGCTGCTCCGGCAGCAATTTTCATTCTTGTGTTCCAATCTAGCCGTTCCTTACCTGGCGTAGGATCTGCAGAGCAATCACTTCAATTCCAAATTTAATCCAACTTTCAAAATAAAATGAAAAAGAAAGTCTACCGAAGGAAGATTACCATGAAGATGGTCTTCCAGTGACCCTAATGGCATATATTCATAGACCAGAAGTCTCTGATCCCCATCAGCACAATAGCCAATCAGATTTACAAGGTTAGGATGGTGTAATAGACTTAACATCAGCACTTCGACAAGAAATTCCCTATTGCCTTGCAATCCATTGCGATCAAGTTGCTTGATGGCAACAACCTGCACCAATAAAAAACAATAAAAAGGTGTTAAGACTTATCGAGCCAACAACTAAGAAGTGAATAGGGATGGCATTGGGGCGGGGCGGGTTGAGCTCAACCCGCAAACTTTTTAAACTGCCCCGTCTCGCGTGATGATCTTTTTCATTTTTGACCCGCCCCACCCCGCTTAAATTTTTAATTGAATTTAATATGAAAAATAAAAATTTGTATTTAAAAAAAAGATCAGTAATTAATATCTCAACAACTAATTAACTATTTTTAGTTGACATTTCAACAATTATTTCTTAATAGTTAATTAAAGGTTTCTAGTTAACTTTTCAACGACTATCAGTTTACCGGACTTGTCTAGTTTAAATTATAGAATAATAAAATAAAATTAAAGCCAATGTTTAATATAAAAAGTTTATATCTTTGATTTTTACTAATTACAAAGATTTAATTTTCTTCGAATTCCTATTTGGCTCTTTTAAATCTTCGAATTCTTATTTGGTTCTTTAAACCCGCACACCCCCACCCCCCGTCCCACCCCGCACATAACTTTAAACCTACCCCGCGCCGCATAGCTCTAAACCTGCCTCACCCCATTGCCATCCCTAGAAATGAGAAGCAAACCATCAAGCATGGAGCCGACCCCGGAAGAAAAGGTAAATGATCCTAGTCAATTATACCTTTGCCTATTTCAACTCCAACCCCGCTAGCGAAACCAAGGTATCCACGAAATGTAAATCACCGCTTGTTAGAGAGTAGAATACTTTCCTGATTGGAGTAAGGCCTCTAAGCCTCACTTTGCAAATGCTAAAGAACAAAAGTGAAATTTTTATTTCAGATTTCTCACGTAACTACATACTCACTTGACCCGGTGTTTCACTTTTTGCCAATTGACAAACCAGGAAGACGTCCAAGTGTTTACCCTATGCAAATGAGCCAACTGAAGATAACATAGGTATGCTCAGCTGAAAACGATAAAAGTCTGACCGTGGCTCAGTAAGAATCAAGAAGAAAAATCACTAAAATACTCTTAAAATTTACTCTCAGCATTATTCAGAGAATAGTGAGTGCAACAGAATCTGGTAGATTAGAGGCAAACCAAACTCTTGATTTCTTTGTTACATTCCATTATTAGCAAAAAGCAAAAACAATTGATGAGAATTGACCTGATTGGACTCGATCACCCCTTTGTAAACTCTACCAAAGCCTCCTTCTCCAAGAAGATAATCACCTCGAAAATTCTTTGTTGCAGCTGCTAATTCACGAAATATAAAAGTCTTGGCTGCAATTTGATTGGACCCTGCATCCTTATCAACTTCTTTTGTGCGGAATGAATTCTTTGCTTTCAACTTATCTGAAGAAAACAACATAACATAGAAAAGTAAACAAAGCATGGCACTGAAGTGCGTCAACTAGTGTTCAGAAATAAGAATGTCACTGATAAGCAGGGAAACTGCCATCTACACTTGTCTATTGGTTCAACTTTGGGATGGGGGAGGTTGATTGATGTTTGAACTATGAAGCGTCATTAACTGTAAAAGATTGCTTGACATGTGAACTATGAGACTGCATTAGCTGATGTTGGTTACATTAGAAATTTTAATATGGCATACAGTATCACAAACAGCAAGCCTTGACAAGCTCACACAAATAATGGTACCAATAGTTTATCTACAACAACCATTGTTCTTCAAAATTTTAGTTATGCACAATACACTTTGTTACCTGATATGCAGATAGCTAGTTAACGGATATTGCATTGAGATAAAAAAATAAAAAATTCCAAAAACCATATTGTAAAATGGAGAAGCTGCAAATCTTTGGAGGTCAAAGTGTTTTTGTCCCTTTCTTATTTTGTCTTGGCACGGGCATGGAAGCTATTTGCCTCGTCTGTAGAAGCAATTGGAACCAGACTTGAAGCTACCAAACTACTCTAACAATTCATCACATCATCATGTTACAAGGACCTTCTTTCTGGTTCCATGAGGCATTCATACAAAATAACATAAAGTAATGATATCATTTGCCACTTTAACTTTTTATACTAATTGAAGGCACTAATTCTCCGACCTTTACCACTTCCATTCTAAAGTACTACCATTCAGCAAATTGAGCCACAATTTGTCCCAAAATTCAACATTTCCAATTGCAAATAATTCCTCCACGACTACTTCTCAACAACAAAAAAATCTTGCACGACTTTGACCAAAACTTTTTCTTTTAAAATGAAGGTAGTGTCAAGGCCAGCTTATGCACACCACTCAACTCTAATTTCGGATACTTGCATTCATCCACTAGACGATCAATGACTCTTCCCACCATGGCTTAGCCAGACAGGAAAACATCACCCAACACTTCATTTTCTTCTGTGATTGAACTCTGATCTCCCATGGTTCTCATTCCAGCTTCGCCCCCTTGGGTCCCACTACCACCTAGACTAAATTAACCGGAAGGAGCAGGTCATCCGGGAACATCCACAACATATTACCACAACAATCAAGTAGCATAACCATTCAGTCAGTGATTATGCTATCAAGATCCAGGTCAAAGCACCACACGATGGTAAACAGCTAAATATCCAAGAATCAGAAATAAAAACCCAAACCAACCAAAACCCACAAAAATTAGACAAATATAAAACAACCCCATTTCACCAAGTCAAACAATCATTTGACTATGCACACAAAGATTACACAGCTTTACAGCTCGAAAATCCAAGAATCAGAAGTAAAAACCCAAAACAGTCAAAACCCACAAAAATCAAACAAATATAAAACAATCCCATTTCACCAAATCAAACAATCAGCTGATTATACACACAAAGATTACAACGTTACAGCTTGAAAATCCAAAAATCAGAAGTATAAAACCAAAACAACCAAAACCCACAAAAATTAAACAAATATAAAACAACCCCATTTCCGCAAATCAAACAATCAGTTGATTATTTGCACAAAAGGTTACAACCTGTGCAGATTGATACATACCAGAAGATTGCCGGACTGAATCGACAGGATTTTTCTTCTTTGAGGATTGTTTGGATGGTCCAGAACAGGGAAACCAACCCATTTTCTTCTGCTTGAGAAGTTATTGGAGAGTGGCAACTTGAGAGAGGCGAAGTTTGCACAGCTGATTAGCTGTCTACAATAGTGAAGACGGAGGATTAAACCTTCTTTTTTTCACCCTTTTTATTCATTTACAATAATTATCGGACATTTGTAATTTTTGTTTTTAAGGAGTAAAGAATTATGACTTCACTCTTAAAGTTAGTTGACTTGGTCAACTTTGACAAAATCTTTTTTTTCAAATAAAAAACAAATATATTCAGAAACCTACTACATATTTTTTATTTGCAACATAAAATTGATTTTGGTTTGAAATCATGCCGCCCCTTTAATTAATAAGTAATATTTGGATATTTATAATAATTTAAATTTGCAAAATGATTTATCATTTAATTGTTGAGTAACACTCAATTAATTTGTGACACATGTGCAAGTAATATTTTTTTCACTTATCATGATATAATTATTTTTACTCCAGAAAAGTAATGGTTCTTCAAATTAAGATTCATTTGCATCATTACTCAAATTCATTTAAAAAGTTTATCGAGTTTCACTTGCATCATTTTAAATTTTAAATTTTTTTAGTTATTTACTTAAAATTTGAATTATCTCATTCTCAAACTCTAAAATAAATATCATGAAGTTTTATTTGTATAAATTTAATTCTAGGACATTCTAATAAATTTTTATTTGTAAACTTGACGTCGAAAACAATATTCTAAAATTTTAAGTTATAAAAATTAAATTTTGACAACAACAATAACATACCTCAGTGTCTCAAAAGGCTCACGCTCATTGCGGAGTGACGGGAGTCGAATGTACGCAGCCTAACCCCTATGTTTAAAAATATAAAGTGATTGTTTCCAATTAAAAATTAAACTTCATGATGATATTTTCGAATTTCACTTATAGAACTCATAACTTTGACTTTTAACTTCTGCAAAAGAAACTTCAAAATATTATCCAAAGTTTAAAGAAAATGACGAATATAAAAAAGTCTACTTTACTATGTTTTAATTAAGAAATAAAGACTGTTGACACCCAATTTTTACCCTCCACGGTGTCAAATTACTCACTGAGCCTTATTTTTATTTTTAACAATTTTTAACCATTATTTAAAAAAAAAAATTAAAAGGCGGGCGCGTGGGTATCACGCGCCCCCAATTTCTCATTTATATCATCTTCCTCTTCATT
>JAOTQJ010000002.1:22440660-22454391 GCA_025642045.1 Solanum sejunctum
ATTAATTACACTAAATATCTCTATATTATGGAAATCCCACATTAACACCCATCTAGAAATGCACCAGCTAGCATTGTAAATTAGTAATTAAAGTTGACCATTCAATCAATTTAATACCAAGTATACAACTAAATATAAATGGCCATAAAAAGAGAGCAAAATAACGTGGCCCATGGGATTCTTGAATATTAGATTCTTTGACCAAAAGCTTCTTGTTTATTAAACACAAAAAGAAAAAAGGTCAAAATATTTTTAAACTATATGAAGTGAACAAAAATATCCATCATTTATAGTTTGATCCAAATTTTTTTTTACTATTAATACTTTAATTCAAAAATAATTTTATCGTTGATAATCTGATCCAAAAATGCTCTTATTGTTACTAAATGAGTCAAAAGTACCCTTTTTAAATAAATATATTATTTTTTTTTCTTTTTAAATATATTGTGTTCCTACTAAGAACATTACCTTTAAAGAATCCTTTTCTTGTTTTATTTCTTTTAAAATCATTTTACCAATTAAAATAGAACATCATACCCTTGTAACAAATAAATATATATCATAAATATAAACTCATATTAAACCCAACCATAGTTTTTGTTTAGATAACGATAAAAATAGTAATTATAATAAAACAAGAAATATTTTTATTTCAAGATTTTTCTTGAATTAAGTAGGATAAATGTTTGTTAATAAAAAAATATTATTAGAAAAATAATGTGTTCAATAATAAAATAAATAACAAATTTATCTGAAAAAGAGGCATTTTTGACCCATTAAATAACAATAAGAACATTTTGGGACCAAATATTGATGACAAGGGTATTTCAGGAAACTATCAACGAACGACATGTTCATTTCACATAGTTTAAAGACATTTTTTTACCCTTTTACCAATACTAAAACATCAATTTCTCAAATAAATTTTCTATATAGACTATTTTTTTCAAAAAATCTAAAAAAAAAATTTATCTCAAAATAAATAATTTTTTAGAAATTTATCCAAACACGCTCTTCCTGCTTAAGTTAGGCATCAAGCACATGGGTGACATTTGCCAAATAAGCAAAATCAATTTACGTAAAAGGTATCCTTTGTTTGCATTATGGTAATTAACTGTTTATTCTTCAAACGACACGATCAATTTGGCATAACATGGGATCACCAGAAAATGGGATAAGGAGATATACCAAAATATGATTACATTGAATATGAAATCGTCTTTGATAGGGAGCACTAATCCCAATTAGTGGAACCTAAAAGCAGATACTAAGTGGAAATCAAAACAAAAAACGAAAAGCATACTCGCTCTGTTCATTTTTACTCATGGAGCACAAATCCCATTTAGTAACCTCAAAGCAGATATCAAGTGGAAATCAAAACAAAAAGCGAAAAAACACAATACAACAAGCTAACAAATGGTATATACCTTGCTGCAACAAATTACAAGAAAAAGGTAACCATGAAGAACAAACCAAACCTTATTCACCTTGTTTTGTACCAGACTTCAACAGAGGAAATGTCATTTCAATGAACATGATCATATCTTTCTATTCCTGGTCAGATGGACCCCATATTCACTCTATCAATAAGCAAGCCAGATCTGGTGTATCATAATGGATTTACCTTACCATGTTGACAAGATCCAATAGTAACTGAGTTTCACACTGCTTACCGTAAAATGACAATTACATACTCAATGTACCTTTGTGGGGTAGAAGTTGTTTCCATAGACGCTCGGCTCAATGCTTACCTACAGACTGATTCCAGTGTTGGAACTCAGAAGGTCATAAACAAAAATCAACCATCAACCAAATTCACCCCGATAGACTTTGTTCACTAAACACAACTGGAGAGTGAGAGATTGTTAATAGAGAAGACAACTCACTGAAAAGCAGAATCTCCTACTACAACAAGTCTCAATCACTTATACAATGGCTGCGAAGAAAAAATATGGTTAAATCTAACAATATGTTACACAGGAGTAGATCCTCACAGAACAAGACACTATTATAAACAAACTTAATGCATGAAAGATTTGGAAGTACAGTCTAATTGATTACTTGCAGCGTTGTTTGGCTTGTTTTTGCTGGTTTTCTCAGAAAATGTCCTCAAGCATGTGGCCACTGTTAGGCTAGTCTCTTTCTGTTCTAGTATCAAACCAAAAGATACAATTCAAGGAAGAAAAGATTAATGCTATAACACCATCCAGACTAATATGGATGGTATAGCCATTGATTTCAGCAAAATAACAGAAAATGAGAACTTTTTGATTGTTTGCATGTATTTTGGCACATAGCTTTTAGGTTTTCAAAATCCATGAATTCTTATCAGGTCAACTTCATTCCTTCTAAATTTCAACTCCCTATGCATAAAAGGCACTCGTATCACTTTCTGAATGACTGCATGCAAGATACAAAAGGAAAATTACTGAAACTGGAAATATGTGTGTTCCCCCACGATCAACTGGATGATGCAGAGAGGGAGTGGCCCAGCTTCAACTAGTTAAGATCATTTGACTGGGAAGAAGATAAATCAGTTTTTTCCCTTCAAATTTGCTCAAGAGGTTTATAAGTGACAGTTCGAGTATTGCCTAAAGTCCATTTGCCTGCAACATAACAGTTTGAATCATGACGTTAGTTATCAGTTTATCAACTTAAAAACAAATAAAAGAACATAGAAGTGCAACATTTGGCACAAATATGACCGACCTCATTAACATAGCAGCATTTGTTCTATACTAGAAGTACCTCGCAACACAATAGAGTTTAATACTTTTTTGATGAAGCAAATAACAAGTGAGTTTAGATATACAATTATTGCAAACATGTTCACCTCCATCACAATTAAGTTACTATCATTCCTCCTCCATCCCATTTCAATTTACTTGAATCCTTTCTTTAACTAAAGTATTTCTCATTCCCAAGTTGATGTGGAATTTCTTCGATAATATCCCACGTTCATACATTTTAAGAAATACACATGACTAGATCATCCGATTCAAGAGGGAGGGAGTCAGAAGTGTTTACTTTTTTCGGCTAAAGTTACTACATGTTCAAACTACAAGAAACTTCATATGGAGATTGTATAAGAAGAAAAAGGAAATACAAACCTCGTCAAAAAACAACTCTGACTAGATGAACAAAGACAAAACAAAAAATAAGTCTCTCACTTTCTTCTCCCTTTTCTAGCCAAAAATAACCAAAATTTGAGCAGATTCCAATATTCAGGAGCAGCATCTTTTCCCTCACCAACACAACCAAATTTAGCCTCCATCGTCCTCAGATTAACAGCATCCAGTTAGAGCAGGAACACTCAACCCCTGAATTTTCTCCTGCCTTATCCTATGCAGTGAAATTGGCACCAACATTTCTGGGGTGCCTGGCTCTTCAAGAGAAAACACACATATTCCAATTTCTATTCTTAGACATGCTGATATTACAGGTCTCATATTCTTCATCCATCCATAAGCATTTTAAATTTTCCTCCAAGTTGGCATCTCCTTCTTTTGGAATCTCTTGACAATCCCAAACGGACACAGTTCAACAAGTAGAGAACCAGTACACCAACTTTCTAGGTTTACAGATTTAGACAGTTACACTTCATGTTACTCCTCAATTAATGTGAAAAAGATCTACAATCTCCATGGACACTGTGTTACTTAAACTCCCAACATCAGTGACTATCTTTGCATTAGAGAATTCCGACATATATCTTGAATACAGTGTGTATATACAAGTATCCAAGATGGAGAAAATTGGAACTATGTGTTAAGAATGTAAATGTTACGAATATAGATCATTGTAAATATGGACTAGGTTTAAAATCCATGTTATTGTGCAATAATTAGGAGTAGCAATTACTTTCCTTTCCTTTTATGGATTACTCGTAAACATTATTTAAGTCCCGGCATGCTTGATCTAATAATAACGTAATTCATTCCAAAATATTTTCTGCTCTTTCTTTACACTATGTACATTAAGAAGTATGAATGTTGAACAGTGGCAGGGGTAAGGCAGAAGGAGTTATGTGAATGCGTGAAAACACTTGTCTCATGCCTCACACCTAGGTTTTCTTACATGAACACTTTACCATGTCATCATTATGTTTCCCAATGTGGGTCTTGACATTAAGCATAGCTATATACAGTTAGCTGATTACATTTAACTCACACTCTCCTCAGGTTCGAGCATACAAGTGGTATGCAGTGTGTTTGTTACAGATGTAATAACTTGGACGAACACCCGTGAAAGACTTGATCAATATATCTTCCAACTGATAATTTTGACTTCATGAATTTCATGACAATGTCTCCTAAGTGTATCTTTCTCCGAACTCCACGTGTTTTGTTCTATCGTGAAGAACCAGACTCAATGCAACATGAAGAACAACCATTTGGTATGAATGAGTTCAGAAGTTGCAATAATCATTGTCTGGTGCTCTTGCTTCTCACTGGATCTAGCAACTAATTTGTTTCTTAATTTTCCAAGGCAAAATACTTCAAAGTAAAACACAATAAGTAGAAGTCGAACGTCTATTAGAAGATAACCCTACTCAATCTACATCTGTGCATTCAGTAATTTCTCAAGTCTTCGGTTCTAAAAGAATAATCTTCTTCTGAAGTTGATTCTATGTATTCAAACATATAGATACTTGAATCCCAATAAGTCACATGGAGAGTCCATTAATTAGTTTACAACATTCACCAAAAGGCTATGCTGCTCGGACTCTTCAAAAGTGTCGGTGGGTGCGTGTCGGATTTGCCAAAAGTAGTATATTTACAGAGAATCCGACACAGGTATGGCATTGAAGGTGAAGAGTCCCCGCAACGCTAAGGCAATATCATCCCGAGTTACTGTGAGGTAATTCAACTTACCAACAAACCACCTATATCTTGCATAGTCACTAAAGGAATCCATGCGAGTGCCAATGTGTCTATAACAAGAATGTCTAGAGCATACTTACAATGGAGATGAGAATATCTGATCTGGACTGAGTGACTTGAATACCTAAAAAGTGTCTAAGTTGTGTAGATCCATTCTCCAAAAGTGCCGAAAGAAGTGTTGCTTAAATTTAGTAATGCATACACTAAGAAAGAGATAAGAACTCTCGGGAATAAAAATTGAAGTTGAAATTAAAAAAGATCTGTGAATTCCTTCAAATTAACGATTACTTGTCAATAATACCACCTACTAATTGGTATAAGATTTACTATACGAAAACTAAGGTATGGGAGGACGTTATAAATGACCGTGTGCTACACGTGCTCCCCCTTGACTTTAGTGAGGTGCAGTTATTGGGTGGTTTCACTTCATGAGTTTTTTGCCCATATTGTGATTTTCCAAATAAGTGAGGTTGACTCAATGATTTCCCTGTTTGAATTATCATTTATCATTAATATCCAACACTTCCTCTCAAGCAGGAACAAATAAATCATATGCACCAAACTTATTAGAAATGTTTTCAATTCACAGTCCTGTGAAGAACGTTTGTAAAGATAGCTGATAGTAGTTCAGCTGAGGGAAAGGGTTTCTGATAATTTCCTTGGAAATAACCTTCTCCTGAACAAAGTACTACCTATTTCTATATTTTTAGTTCTTCTATTATAAACTGGATTAGAAGCTATACCTGATGTTGCTTGATTACCACAATAAAACATTATTTTTTTAATGTCTACAAACTTCAATTTTCGATGTACTTATTTAACACATTTATTCACAAACAGTTATTGTCGTGGCTCAATATTCAGCTCTATCTAGATCAAGCAACAAAGCTCATTCTACTTCTTCTTTTCCATAATACAAGATTACCACAAAAAGGCACAAAATCCAAATTAGTGTTGTCAAAGATGTGCTTAACCCTGAAGCGAGTCTCAAAACATGTTGAGCACTTCGCCTCGCTTAATGTGCACTTCAGTAACGTCATCAAGGTTCTAAGACATACTTTTCCTTGCCAATGACCTCTTCTCAAGAGACAACACTAAACTTGATATTTCACTTTATCATATATCTTTTTTCAAATCTTTGATCATATATTTGCCAATCATGCTTATGATTGTTAGTCTTGGACTAAACATATATTTTGCAATTTTTTTTGCTCCCTTTGTGCCTTTTTCCATTAAACGCAGTGCTTTATTTGCATTGGGGTTAAAGCCCCAATGAACCTTAGAGCTTTTTCTCTTTTTTGCTTTTGATAACACTGATCCAGATGTAGAATGTCAACTAATTGGTTAACCGGCCTAATCTACATCAAAGGATCCTTTAATGTGAGTGTCAACAATCCTTGGCCTGGTTCCTTTTTTATCTGTCTTAAGATTGGTAAAAACAGCATCTCATTGACTGGCATTGCTGTTTGCAGATGCATTGACTGACTTACTACCAACAAAGGAAACATTTTTTTGGGTAATAATTGAGAGTCTTAACTTCCTAACTAGCCTTTAGTAACTTTTAGGTTTTGTCATGGCTTCCCCTGATCTGATAACAGTTTACTGTTCAGATCCATCAGACTGTCAACAGGTTGGCAGTCCATCATACCTATGTCTTTAAAGGTATCTAGTACATGCTTTCTTTGTGAAATAACATTGTCTCTTGATTGGGCTTCAAAATACCAAGAAAATATTTTAGGTGTCCTAAATTCTTGATCTGAGACTTGTTAGGTATTTTTTATAATTGGATGATTTTCTCATGATCACTGTATGTAACAGCTATGCCATCTATATATACCAACAATCAACAGATAAACAGATTGACCAGGTATGATAGCAGAATGCTGGATGAGCTACTTCAGAAGAAAACAGGAATAGGACCAATCACTGATGAAAACATGATTAGGATAGAGAAGCTACAAATGGAATGTTCCAATCTACCTTTTTCTTAAAGCAAGTATCTTTCTTCTTCTGACGATTGGTCAAGGCTGCTACTCTGGCAAGATTAGAAGGATCTGTCGTGTTTCCACAACCAATGCCACTGACATCACCACTTTCATTTTTTCCAGCTAACCCGTTATCATTTTCCCCATTTGTGCCTCCAGCATTTATAACTGCATAGCTTCCATCCTGCACATTGCTTCCTCGATTACCTCCTGAAGCACTTCTATTTGAACTGTGATAATCAGGGTTCCCTTCACAAGGCCTAGCTAGAATGTTGAATGAAGCACAACTTGGGCCACCCACAGCCAGTTTCTTCAATGAGAAATCTACCTGGGTAGAAGTGCAATCTTGATCTAGGTCATGGAAGTGATAATGGTGGTGGTGCTGATGGGGGTGCTGAACTAGGATGTCAGTGTGAGAACCTTGCGGAACAAGATTGTCTGTAGCTTGCATGCTACTAGGCTTAAGCTTAACCTGCGGCACTTGCTGACTGGAGATTCTGAAGTCAATTTTCGCAGGCTTGAAAGCTGATGATGAGTGCAAACCTTTAATTGTGGATGTTGTTTCTGCCTTGTCTCTGGAAAGTAATGGTTCCTCCGAAAGCTTATTAGTGGTGGACCCCTTATCTATAATATTGCCAGTTCCACTTGAGCTCAGATATAGAAATTTTTCATTTGTATGAGTTGGAACATCACATACTGATTCTTTCTTGGCAACTGTTTGGCCGTTATTAATTAAACTAGTACCAGGCGTAATCCCATTAGGAGTCCTTGTAGGTTTTGAGGATGAATTATACCTGCAAAATGGTCCACCATAGAGCAAAAGGTAAATTGCTGAAAGTTCCCCACCAACAAAGGAAATCAGCACATCTCTGATAAAAAGCTTAGAAAGAGCATAACTAGTAACTATTGTTTTCAAACCTTGAGAAAGCTGAAAGATCTAATCTTCTCAAAACACTATGATCATCTTGAGCATTTTTTTCTGGTTCTTTTGGTTCTCTTAGCCTTTTCAAACTTAGCTCTTCAAATTCACCAGTGGATGAATTATTGATTTCTAATACCTGCACAGCTTTGTTCAACCTTCTATTGTTGCTCCCAGGATTAGCTGCCTCAGCAGTCACATCATGATATACAGTGGATGGAAAATTACCCTCTAGATTTTCCTGGCGTTCATCCATCTTCAAACTGCTTGGGTTGGAGTTTATTGCCAGCAGCGTCTTATGTTCTGCATCAACACGTTCGACAGGAAGCTGAATTGCATTTCCAGGTTGTGATTTCTGATTTCTAGGTATGCAGTTGAGGGAGGGTTTTTTTGCAATGTAATCTACAGTGGAACACATGATAGTTACGTTTCAGTCAACAAAAAGAAACTAAAGCCAGAGAAGAAAAATGTTAGTAATACTCATTACCGTGATCGTCTTTTTCTTGGCATTTCCTTTCGACATTTCTCTGTGCATTCCCGTTAGCAGCGGTTTCTGCATTTGAACGAATAACCTGTGCACAAGTGCTGTCTGGACACTCAGGTACCTGATTCAATGGAGACGCTGCCTGAGAGCTACCAGCTTCAACGGCTTGCTTTGTCCAGGAATTCTGCAAAATACAAATTTCAGACTCAAAAAAATATCATACAAATCATTCTGTGGTCATTAAGCCTTGGTATTTTGATGCTTAACAGGGATATCATTATAGAACTATTATGTTGAATCGTGATGACAATGTGACTCAGAAAATACATCGAATTTTGGATTGTTCTTTCCTTCCTGTAAGAAACTTATATAAGCCTTGCTTTTGATTGCTAGGACATATAAAATTCTCTCTGTTTCAATGGACTAACCAATGGATTATAACTCAAGTGAAGCTGTGCATTTCTACCTCGTTCGTTTGCTGCAAAAGTTAGTGTTCTAAATGTGTCAATATATGTCTCAGGCTCTCGTCTACATGTACAAATCGGTAGGAACATTTTGAAAAAAGAAAAGAAAATCACCTCAATCGTCTAATGCTTCAAATAACTATGAAAGATAGCCCATTTTCGAGGCTGTTGCTATCATGTGTTATGTTCTGCATGTAAATAAATAACAATAAGCTAAAAGGCAGATTTTGCACCATGTCCTCTTATTCTAGATTAGGCAACCAAATGGCAATACCTGTGCACCACTTCCATCCTCACTGCTAGAACCATCATTTAGGCTGTAACGTCCATTATCTTCCCCGTCATTGCTACCACTGTTGTTTTCAGAATCCTCACTGCTTTTTGATTTTATAGATTTTTGGGTTTGAGTACCGCTTTCGCTCCCGCTTCCACTAGACTGAAAAAAATGAGAACGAATTTAATCACGGTAGAACACAAAAACACGAAGAAGAAAAAGAAATGGCATATTATACACAATGAAAGAAACAGCCTATAACTAGACAAACAGCCTGCCAACAGATAAGCAGACGCCAATCTCTATAACAAATAATTACTGTTATTTAGGTATATTGATGGACATCAATGCATCAGCCGTGCTTTTTACACCCAGACGCTTACAGGAAAAAAGGATATTGAGAGTGATAGCGTCTCACACTATGGCATCTTCTCCACACGTGCTGCCACAGGTTCTTAAGCTCATTCTTCCGTATAGGTTTTACCAGGAAGTCGAGTGCACCTTTTGACAAACACTTGAAGACTAAACCCATTGAATCATGAGATGACATCACTGCACATGGCCCTCATCAGTCATCAGGTGTATAGGTATAACAATATCCATTCAAAATTAAACATGTTATAGTAAGAGTTTTATGATAGAAGAACTGGCAAAACAGCAGGGGTTACTTACTGATAACAGGAACAGTCTTGCGTGTGTAGTGGCTCATGATTTTGGATAGGAGACCTAAGCCTGACAAGAAAGGCATTACAACCTCTGTCAACACTAGATCAATGTGATTGGTCAGATCTTCCAGTATCTTCCAAGCTTGCAATCCATTGGCTGCTTCTATAACTGCAAATACATCAGTTTAATTAGATAATAAAGACTAGATGGGAAGAGAGCAACTAAACAAAAGATATTTACAACTAATACAGCAGATACAAGTCATGAATTGAAAGTGTGATAAAAAAAGGGACAATAATAGAGAACCACTTGGGCGAACTGTGGTAAAATCTCCATTGGAGTAGTCACTGAAACTATGCACAAGTTGCTCCGACCAAATACCAAAAAAATGAAACTGGAAACTTCATATTAAGTTGAAGGGAAGATATGCATCTATATGAACACCATAATTACTGATTTCTGCTGTCAACTTATTGACAAGATTCATAATAGAAGCAAATTAGATGACCACGACCTATTTATATATTAATTTACACAGCCAGATTAACCTAGGAAATGGAACCAAGTTGCTAGATCATAAAACGTGTCAGCAGCTCTTCATCTAGAGTTGCTGCTGGCTTTCCTTCAAATAAGTTTCATTACAAGATATAGCATGCGGTTAGCAACATCTGAGATAAGCATAACAAGCCATACAATAAAGACATTTTAATAAATCAATGTTTTACTGATGTCGTGGAACCGGACCCCACCCCGAAACAAAACAATATGCTATAAGTTTACAACCAGAAAACCTACATCAAAATACGCCTCTCAAAAAATGATAGCCAATCATCCACACAAACAGAAACCTCCTGGTACATAAAAAATTAATAAAAGGCATGCCAAAATATGCATAAGAACAAATTTCATTCTTTCAAATGTTCTCCTATTTATTTTCCTCCAAAGAATCCATAGCGACATTCCAAGTTTCACATATCCTTCTCCTCCCAATATCCAGCTATGTTTGACGTTCGTCACTACCTTTAGGAGACTGTCTACCACAACTTATCAGGTACCTTGCTATTTAATAAAGGGCAAGTCCGGTGCACTAAAGCTCTGCTATGTGCAGGGTCCGAGGAAGGGCCCGACTACAAAGGTCTATTGTACACAGCCTTAACTTATATTTCTGCCAGAGACTGTTTTCAAGGCTTGAACCCGTGAACTGCTGGTCACATATTCTCCTGAGTGCTTACACATGAAGCACGAACTGATATATAATTCATTTTTCCCTCAAATTTTTGCCACTAGTATTATATACTTGCCAGCGTGCATGCAAATACGTGGACATTCCTTGGTGCTTTAGCTATTCAGGGTGCCGTATACGCAAAAACTCTGATCCTCCCTTTTAGGAGCCCTGCATGTAATGACTTTGCCAAAAAGAGACCACTCTCCTTTCCTTTCTATCTCCACATGTCATGGTCCAATTAGGAGATATTCTGTTGTACCTCCCAATTCTGTAGGTTTCTTCTAAATCCTAAATCCCATTTTACTTCCCCTCACTGTTCCTCATAGATCTAGCTGTAACCTCCTTCTAAACAGAGATGTGAAAACCTGTAAGGTAATTGAAGCTTAGACATCATGACCACATAACCTCTACCTACAATGACAACAATTCCATTGTAATACCACAAGGGTGGCGTGTATGCAACCGTCTACCTTGTAGAGGTAGAGAGGTGGTTTCTGATAGACCCTCGGCTCTAGTAAAGCATAACATCACCTCTATCTCCAGAAGCTAATTATGCATTCATTGCCAACCTTGCAAGTGACACTGTCATTAAACACCTCCTGTTTCTTCCTAATGCTTCTCCACAATTTGCACCCATAATGTGCAGTGATGCTGCCTGCAGCCAGCCCTCTATCCCCTTTCTGCACATCGTCTTGTCCGTGATCATCCTCTATAATATCTTTTCTCATCCATAATGTCCATACCCACTTCTGAAATAGTGTTATTCTCAAAGTATTGAACTCTTTTACTCCAAAGTCCAAACAATGCAACCACGTTATTAAATTCACCAAATGAATTTTTCTCATCCCATCATTGTTGTCTCATAAGAGGTTCTTCTGGAGTTTTTCCATTTTTTCAATAACAATAACTGGGCATGAAGCCATATTACACGTCGAATTACTTGATAATGTGATCTTAATCATCGTTATGCCCCCCTTTTAACAAATATATCTTCTGTCACCCCTCCGATCTCTTCTCGATTTTTTCAATTGATGCACTCCACACAATGTGATTATGCATGAGGCAGTAACATCTCTCAGGGACTTTGGAGTTAAGGGGACAGTTTTTGTTGGAATACAGGTAAGGGTTCCCATGTTGATTCTGTTGGTTCATGTGTTTTAATAATGCTCCAGAGTTGAGAAAGATACAGGGAATTGGTTCACACCCTTCTGGGTTCAAACTTTGGTTGTTCAAAATAATGTCTGAAATTTCTGCTGTAAAAATTAAACAAGAATGCCCCTCATTCTATAGGGGACCAACATCTGTGGGAACCTGTAAAAGAATGATAAGAAAAAGGGGGAATTTATTCCTCCCTAGAAACGGGACACGTGTGCTAGCTCCTCAGCATCTCTGCCTCTCTCACAGAGATGATCTCACACTTGTTAAGGAAACCTGACATTACCAAGACCAGTTACTGTCAGTCTCAAAATGGATATTACAGTACTCTGCATCACAGAACACCAAGGTATCATCTGCAAACAACAGGTGAGAGACTTTGACAGTATTATTTACCCTGATACTGCCTTGAAACCTTTTAAGTGGATCACTTTACCGCTTAGTCTACCATCTTGCTCAATATCTCCATAACTGGACTGAAACAAATATTCTTATCCAACCCTCCTGAGATTTGTATGTTTTGTATTACAAGGTCCAGGAAGTTCCAATTCACATTATCATCAGACTTTTCAAGATTCAGCTTATAGAAGAGAGCTGGCTAATTAGGAACTTTTTAGGCCTTCAGCAAATATATCTAGGTGTATCTAGGTGTGCGACACAATTTTACGCAAGAACTTTTTTTAGGGAGGGGAAGGAGGATTTACATATGGTGTTCATTGAAAATAGAAAAAGCTTATGACAGAGTAGCTAGGGGGTTCTATGAAGATGTTTGGAGACTAAGGTGTACATTAGGGCAATTACGGACACATACTATGGAGCCAAGCCAGTACCAGTAATTTGAAAAAACAATAGACATCTAGCATATTCACTCAAATGCAAGTGAGAACAGTGGGAGGAAACTTGGAGAACTATCTAGTTGTGATGAGATTGAACCAAGGATTGACTCTTAGCCCGTTTCTATTTGCATTACCGATGGATGAATTGACGCGACATATACAAGGAGAGGTGTCATTGTGTATGCTATTTATAGATGACAAAGTTTTGATAGATGAGACACGTAGTGGAGTTAATGACAGGTCGGAGTTTTGGAGACCCAGGTTAGAGATTTGGTGACAGACCCTAGAGTCTATAACTTAATGTTAAGCAAGATTAAGACAGAATACCTAGAGTGAAAATTCCGTTAGATAACTCAAGTGGCAAATGTGGAAGTCATGATTGATACTCAAGTCATCTCTAAAAACGGAAGTTCTAAGTATCTGGTGTCAATAATCCAATGAAATGGGAGACTAACGATGATGTTGCACATCATATTAGAGTGAGGTAGATGAAATGAACGCTCATATTCGATGTCTTGTGTGATAAGAATGTACCACCAATTCTAAAAGGTAATTTTTATAAAGTGGTGGTCAGATCAATTATATCATATGGGGCAGAGTGTTGATCGGTGAAGAACTTGCACGTCCAAAAGGTGAGAATATCGGGAATATGGATGTGTGGATACACTAAGAAAAGATAGGATCAAAAACAAAGCTACCAGGACAAGGTAGGAGTGGGTTCCGTTGTGGTGTGAGGGAGGTAGACTGAGATGGTTTGGGCATGTGGAAAAAGTTGCATAGATGCCCTAATGAAGTGGTGTGAGAGGTTGGCTATAGTAGGTATTAGAAGAGGTAGAGATA
>JAOTQJ010000002.1:22454491-22467833 GCA_025642045.1 Solanum sejunctum
CCCCCCGCCACACCCCCCAACACCCCAGCCCCCACCCAGCCCCACCCCACTCCCACCTCCATACAAAAAAAAAAAGTAAAAATGTATATTTACAAAAAAAATCAAATATTAAAAATTTTAATTTTACAAAAACTTAAAATATTCAAAACTCTAATTTTACAAAAAATTCAAAGTTTAAAAATTTTAATTTTTTAAAAAATATTTGAATTCATTATTTATCAAAAAAAAGACAAAAAAAAAAAAGAAGAAGAAAGTGTATGTTAATTTGAAAATAAATAGTATATATATAAAGAAATGTAGTAGGGGTAAAGGGGTCAAATTACCCTTTTTTTTCCGTGGGAACGTTTAGAAAAAGACCATACACGCGCCTCATTTGCGTGTAACTCACGCACTGTGCCACCTCAGCAACCTGTGTCTACTTGTTTGAGAATTGGCAAGTTAGGGGTCATATTTATGCAAGTTGAAAGTTTGAGTTCCAACTTGCAATTTGGCGCCAAATTTAGGGTCAAATTTGGGTATTGTGCCTTTTCTAAAATATAACTATAAATATGGCTCCGTGTAATAATGTAGATACACATCTTAAAAATATTTCGCATATTTTACTTCTCACATCATTTATTAGGTATCTCCATCAGTGTCGCGAATGGATCATTTGAGTTGCACTTAGGCCCTGAAACTCAATTCAAGTCGGGTTGTGCACCCTCCCTTCACTTACTGTAGACACTAAGGTGCTAAGTTGTGCTTCTTCATCACCCATAAGCTGTCTTTAAGAGGCTGCTGGTCAACTAATATTCAATGTTAGGAATGATATTTTAGTCACTAACATCAAAAAATTGAAATTTTAGCACAAGGAAACTAGCACCAGAAAACTTCAAACCACATTGTTTCATCTATATCAGAAATTTAAGATGGTTTTTCACCTTGTTTGGTATGATTTTTACTTCATATATTCCACTTAACTATAGGTATCTCGATTCTTTTATGCAAATAGTTATTTGTGCAACTAGTTACATTTTTGTTGCATTAAACATTTAATTTTTCTTTGTTAGTGCTTTTCTTTGTTAAAACACATACTTTAAATCCGTTTTGCAACTGTATCTCCATAAGAGGTTGGTGCTCGTTAGGGCTTTTTGCTTTTGACTACTCTGAATTTCATCTGGTTCACATCCACTGACAACACCATTATGTGCCAGGTGATAAAAATTCAGACAAATATACAGTAAGTATGCAATGTTATAAGCAATATCCATTGCTCTGCAAATACTCAGAACCAGAAATTAAAACAAACTCAGATATAGACTCTGGCTCATCTCTTTGTCCGTCGTATTTGATTCATGCAAGCTAGCGATAAAACGATAAAAGGGAAGACTGAAAGCTGAAAGCTATGCAGATAATAGAACAAGCTATGATTTTGACAAAACAGTCACAAGTTTTGTATTTGCTAATAATCCATCAAGCTAAAACTCAAACTAGACCGAGAAAAAAAAAAGAACTAACCTTCATAATTGCAATTTCGAAGTAAAGCAGAGACAATATGTCGTGTAGAATCATCATTCTCCACCAGTAGCACTTTAATGGAGGTGACATGTAGAAATTGTTGCCAACAGGCTGCTGATCCCTGACTCTGTTGCTGTTCTTGCAATTTCAAACCACATTGGGCTTGCAATGTGCTCTGCCTCTCTCCTATTCTTTCATTACCAATCATATCAATTTTGAATTCATTATCCTTAACTACATTTACCCCCTCATGAGATATTCCATCTCCAATAATCTTATCCTCATCCAATTTTTCTTTGTCTTCATCACCAACTATTTTCATTGAAACACTCCCTGCCAACCAGATCTAAAAATACTGATGCTGATAAGGAAGATGTGACACCAACATAACCTTTCATAAATCCTTGTCAACTAAAGCAAAGTCCGGGTCTCTTCTTCCTCAAGAACCCAAATTCATCATATACAAACCCTCTCATACCTATTCCACATCAAAAATGTTTAAAATGGTCAATTGAATAGCAAAATCAATAAGATTAAAATTACTACTTAATTAAACCTAACGACAACAACAATAACAACCCAGGTGGGTTCTGCAGAGTATACGCAGAGCTTATTTGAAACTCGAAATTAATAAAATTATTAGACATTAACTACAGTATATACTTGAAATTGATGAAACTATTAGAGACCACACCTGCAAACCTCATCAAAAGAGCAATTATTCAAATTGCTCTGGCACCGAAATTCCGTTACACCCAGCAAAAAATAGAGCAAAGGCGTCATGAAAATTGAACTTGAGCAATAATTAGCAAGAATATCATGATGAATTTTACAGAAAAAGATAATTTCAGATTTGCTTCTTTCACAGGGAGATAGATATATCCACGAAAAGTTGGGGGAAAATTTTGTACATGATGACGTAGACGGAATGTAGGTCCCACCATAGCCACGCAGGATGGAGATTGTTCCACGTCAGCCAACATGCTGAGGCAGAATCTAAACAAGGGAGCTCAGGGGACTGAAGCCGAATCGCGCCAGAATTAATGGAATAGACACGTGTCGACCGTGGAGCATTTAGGACTTAATGGAATAAATACATCTCGACATCTGAGTTTTTTGAATTAATTTCATTCTTTACAATTCTTTAATTAGCAAGATTATTTTCTTAATATACTTGTTAATTTCGTGTTAAGTAAGGATCAAATTAATTAAATTAGAACAGAAGGGAGTAAGAGGAAACGTCGACGTCAGGGTCTTATCACAGTTTCCAGATGCCAGCATGGAAATGATTGGACGGTCCTGACGGTGTCTAGTATTTTGTGATGAAGTTACATAAATACCCTTCAACATTCCGAAAATCACGTGGTTAGGCAGAAATGCCTAAAAATATCTACATTGGGTAGCTTTTTTGGGGGTACATGTACGAACTCAGGAGAATTCGATGTACTCATTTTTCTAATTTAATCTCAACCGTTGGATTATTAATCATTCCCTTGTCCATCACCATCAAAGTTTTTATAACAATGTAAAAGAATTCTACCAATTATATGACAAACAATTATTTCTCATTAAAAAAAATGTTATTTATTAGTGTTGAGTTACACAGAGTGATAGAGGTAGCTCCAAGAAGTATTAGGGGAGGGGTTAATCAGAAAAGAAATGACAAAATTTCATATCATCAAATACAAGACCTTAAATAAAAACGAGTGAAGATCATTTATTAGGGTAGAAAAATAATGGTTAGTAGAGGTAGATTGATGTTTGGTCTTATGATATAATAGGTTAATAGTATTAGTCAATATCTTTATATCTATAACGACCCTGAATTTTTGTCTACTTGAATAGGAAAAAAAAAAGAAACAAACAGAATTGTAGTATTTATAATATTTTTAAGTGGCGAGGTTAGGCCACTACTTCTTTTTAGTATTCTGTTAGTGCGTTGGTCTAATTTTTCCCACTTCACCCAACTCCCCCACTTAATTATTCAATCATCCAATCACTTGCATTTCTCCAATTTCACACGACGTACAATTGCATATATATATATATATATATATATATATATATATATCGTGAGCTTTGGCTCATTTACACACACAGAAAGCAGAAACCAAGAGAGAAAAAAAGATAATAATAATAATAATAAGAATGCTTAATATCTTGAGAAGCGGTATTTTAATTGTGTAGAGTTTCAACAATTTTATTGTAAGTTATTCCTATTTTCTAAATTTTTTATAATAAGATATTTTATATAAATGAGTTATTTTCGTGTATTTTTAAGTACTTCATTATGAAAATATTATTATGACAAATTTATCTTGATAAATCAAAGTTAAGTTAAGGTATACTAATTTATTTGACTAGATCATCGTCTTACGAATTTCATTCAGAATGGGAAGGCTCAAGTGCTTGATTAATTGTCTTTGGCAAAGGCAAGTGAATTTCTTAACCTTTGTTAAGTATATAGAATCTTGTGCTTCCTGTGTGAAGATATTGAGATTGAGGATATGGTAACACTTATGGTATTGAACTACCAATTCTTGATTTTGAGATGTATGAACTTGTATGGGCATCTTGCATATTTTATTTTCATGAACATAATTATTATGCATTTACTATATGTTTGCTGGATGATCCAAGAAAAGAAATAAAAAGTCGAAGGTAAATGATTCTGGCTAGTGAAAAAGAATGAGAATTAAAGAGGATACTATAATTCGAGGGTCGTGTCGTACGCCGCGACGAAAACTATGATTCAAGGGTCGTGTCACACGCCGCGATGGATACTATGATTCCAGGGTTGTGTCGCACGCCGCGGCGGATACATGGTCCATGTGTGGCCTCCATGGGTTCTGACTGAGACATGTTTATGATGAGCAGATGTGTATCACTAGGACAGATATGCACCATTTTATGTGACATTGCATTGCATTGCATCACATTCCATTATCATTTATAAATGTGTGAATGTCTTAGTGAAACTTGTGATAGATGCACTTGATCCCTGGTGTTGTTGATACATAATAGTTGCCGTGGTTATAGAACTATATGCTATGTGAACTGTTATGCTGGAATAATTTTATGCAGGATATAGTTGTGAGGGTTTGGTTGGAGTACTAGGGGTACATGTATTCTATATTACTTTATTTTGTGTTTTGTAGCTCACTTGCTGAGTACCGTGTGTTTGGTACTCACTCTCCTTGCTACAACAAATTTTGTAGGTTGCGAGCCTGGAGCGTCGTGATCTACTCTCCCCTCTTCCTTGACCGAGATTTCTTGCGGAGATTGTGAAAGGTAGTTGTTTGCCATCCTAGCTGACTTCTTAATCCTATTTATAATTTCATTCTATTCCAGAGACAATAACATTTGATACTTGTATTTTCTTTCGAATTTGTTGTAATACATTAGAAGTTTGTGCACGTGACAATCAAGTTTTAGGGGATTTCATTAAATTGAACTTATATTCTGATTATGATTCCGTAATTGAACTTTTATTTTTATTAAAATTCTGCAATTTTATATTATAGCTGGATTGTAGACTGACTTGTGTTGATGGGAAAAAACGAGTGCCATCACGTTCAATTTCTGGATTGTGATAATATCATGTGTTGCCTATATCTATCTTATATGTGTTACTTTTATCATAGTATCATTTACTTTTCATTATTAGTCATTCTTTTTTTTTCCATATTTAGTATCTTTCGCTTATGTTGCTTGATTTTGAGATGAGGATTTTCCGGAAACAACTTCTCTGTCTCTATGAGATAGTATAAAGTTTGCATATATTTTACTATTATTAAATTTTACTTGTGAAATTTTGCTAGATATATTATTATTATTGTATTTATTAGGTGGTGAAAGACATGATTTCAATCCTGCTAAAGCAATTATGTCTGATCTCCATTTGTAAATAATATTTTTGTATATTTAGAGAACTAGTTTGACTGCCTCTATATTTGTTGCACGCACCCATCTTCTTCTCCTAACATTAAATTCTTTTGTCAAAATTTATAAGATAATTGTTTATGAGAGTTTGTGTTCGTACATGCTCAATATATATTATTTTTTTTGTGTTTTAATTTATGTGATACAAATCAATTTTAAAAATTCACTTAATTTTTTTTATATTTTTTTTAAAAGTATTTTAAGTTATCAATTATAATATTTATAATAATTTAAGGCATGACTAATATTTATAATAAGTTGTCAACTATTTATAATATTTAAAATATTAAAATTAACATATATAATATGACTAATGATAACACAAGATATTAAAGTACGACTAAACCTTCTATAATGATAACCCAAGATAATATGCCCTTATCATTTTTGGTCCTTTTTAACGTAAATAGTCACTTGAATTCATTTTTAAAAAAGTGCTTAATTGGTTCATTTATTTGTATTTAATTAAGGTACTAATAATAGATTAGTACATGGATAGTTCCTTAAAATTATTAGTATACTTTATTTAGATGTTTAAACTAAGACTTGTTTCAATTAACATCTCATTAGCACATTATAGAGGGTTCTTATAAAATATTTTCAGTTTAAATTTTTTTTAAAAAAAATGTATATGCTAATCTTTTATTAGATAGTTGGAGTGTTACGAATTGAAAACTTTTTAAGCATACAAATATATGAACAAACATAACAATAATACGAGATTAAACCTTGTTAAATTTCTAGCAAAGCTCATAGGTATCAAGTATTCACCCAAAAATGACTTATAATTAGTTCACTTGATTTTGTTGAGGGAAGGGTGGAAGGAGGAAGGGTCAAGGGGAGTAAATTTCATTTAGAAATAATATAAGAATTAGAATAATATGATTTAACATGTTTAAATAAGATAATACAATTTAAAATAATTAAAAATAATAATTAATATTATCTATGTATCGCGCAGATACGTATATTAGTAAGTTATTAGACATATTATTTACTCCTAAATTTAATATTTTAGTCATATTTTATTTTAAGTTACATGTATTAATTTCGTATATATTCAAAATATATGTATTTTGCTATACTAGATACATATATCTTTAGATACATATATCTGTCAAATTATAGATTGTAATTTTAAAAATATAAAAAAGGACATCTAATAAGAACCTAAACTAATGAGATTTGTGTTGCTTTTTCAAAAAAGATCTTATGTAAAGCCCAACAAGTATACTTTAGTTTTGGTTTCGAATTCCGGCCCAATTTCTAACCCTTCTGTTCATCAGTGCTTACCTATATTTTGTTCATGGAAGAAAACCTAGCTCCTGCAAGGCGTCACTCTGTTCTTCTACTCTCATAAGCCCTAGCAGCCTTACGTCCCCCCGCCAAACCCCCCACCGGCCATTACCAATGGCTACAGCTGCGGCTATCCCCACCACCACCGTTCAAACATTCGAAAATGACATGGCTACCGACGGCGGTGCCGCCGCAAACGCCATTCCCCTCCCAGCTGTCATGAAAGCTCCGATCCGTCCCGACGTTGTAACCTACGTACACGCCAACATTTCCAAAAACGCCCGACAACCTTACGCCGTGTCGAAGAAGGCTGGTCATCAGACCTCCGCTGAGTCATGGGGTACTGGTCGTGCTGTTTCTCGTATCCCCCGTGTTCCTGGTGGTGGAACTCACCGTGCTGGACAGGGTGCTTTCGGTAATATGTGTCGTGGTGGTCGTATGTTTGCTCCTACAAAGATCTGGCGCCGTTGGCACAGGAAGATTCCAGTTAATCAGAAGCGTTGTGCGGTAGCTTCAGCTATTGCTGCTTCGGCGGTTCCTTCACTGGTTCTGGCTCGGGGACATCGTATCGAATCAGTACCAGAGTTTCCTCTTGTTGTTTCTGATTCCATCGAGGGAATTGAGAAGACTTCTAATGCTATCAAAGCTTTAAAGCAAGTGGGTGCTTATCCTGATGCTGAGAAGGCAAAGGATAGTCACGCCATTCGTACAGGAAAGGGTAAGATGCGTAATCGTCGTTATGTTTCCCGTAAAGGTCCATTGATTGTTTATGGAACTGAAGGAGCTAAGTTGGTTAAAGCCTTCCGCAACATTCCTGGAGTAGAAATTTGCCATGTTGAGCGTTTGAACTTATTGAAGCTTGCTCCTGGAGGTCACCTTGGACGGTTTGTTATCTGGACAAAATCAGCTTATGAGAAATTGGATGAGATTTATGGGACATTTGATAAGCCATCTCAGAAGAAGAAGGGGTACTTGTTGCCACGTCCAAAGATGGTGAATGCTGACCTTGCTAGGATCATCAACTCGGACGAGGTGCAATCCGTTGTGAGACCCATCAAGAAGGATGTGAAGAGGGCAACATTGAAGAAGAACCCACTTAAGAACCTTAATGTGCTGCTGAAACTCAACCCATATGCAAAGACTGCTAGGAGAATGTCACTTTTGGCCGAGGCTCAAAGGGTCAAGGCTAAGAATGAGAAGTTTGACAAGAAGAGACATCAAATCACTAAGGTATGTGCTGCTAAGTTTTCTCTAAAGTTGTGGACTTTGTTACATAATTTTAAAATATCTTGCAGTTTTACACTATATTGTTAAGTTCGATATCTTTAGTGATGGTGCATGAACACAGTAATACTACAACTACGATAATATACCCAATGTAATTCCCCCTCTATTTGGGAGGGTACGACTTATGCATACCTTACCTCTACCACCTTGGGGGTAAAGAGATTGCTTCCTAAAGACCTTCGGCTAAAAAAGGATTATCGAAGTGCCATATAAACAACATACATAAACACTCTAATAATTTGCTGAATTTACCATACTCATGACATTCAGTTTGTTTTTTTGCTGGGTTTGCGTCACTACTTGTGTACAAATATTGAAAGTTCTATGGTTGATTTTTCGCTCGCTGTTGTATTGTTTGATTCTTTAATGGTTGATTTTTCGCTCGCTGTTGTATTGTTTGATTCTTTAATGGAATTATGATTGTTTTAGCTGAGCTTTTCTTGCTAGGAAAGCTAGTTAAGGTTTGTTTTGGAACTGAGATACGATCTTGGTGGTTCAGTTGCAAAACAATGCATAGATGGTACCCTTAAGAAGGGACTCTATTGGCAGGATACTGTTGGGTTAAGTTTCAGTTTTTATTAGAGATGGAATGTTATAGTTCTCCGTTTGTTCTAGTTTGTTTGGCTTGATAATCCACCCCCCTCTCACATTATTGGCCATTTTTTCACTTTGCACGTCTCTTAAGAAATATTAATTATGAGAGATTTTTGACTACTATATTTCTTTGTTAAAGGTTTATTTAATTTATGTGTCATCTCCATTAATGAGTGTTCAACTGCCAATGTCAAATGAATAGAAAATCTAAAGGGACACTTAGAATAAACTAAATTAACAATTTTAAGTAGTAACACCCATAATCGAGGACATGCTAGTGTTCACTTTTCAAGAAAACTTTATTAAGAGTTGAGTGCGGAAAGATTACTTTTACTTTGAATTTCTAGAATAACAAATAATTTGAGAAACTATTTTTAGAAAGCGACATTTGAGATGTAGGGTAAAATTTGCATAGTTATAATCTACATTAAAGTACTAAAAGTCACAAGAGCTTTAACCATGTAAAATATTACTCCATTTGTCTCAAATTATTTGTCGCTTTTTTAAAAAATAGTTGTCTCAAATTATTTGTTATTTTAGAACTTCACGGTAAAATTAACCCTCAATAATAAATTTTGCTAAGATTGTAAAGTCCTTGATTATTGGGTGTTGTTTCTTCTTGAAGTTAATTTAGTTTTGTTGATATGCTGATAACTGCATGCTCATTAATGGAAATACACATCAATTGTGTAAACATTTAATGAAGAAAGATCACTATTAGATATAATTATGGTTGGCATAGTAAAAAATTTCCTCTAATAAATATTTTTTAAGAGGCGTGTAAAGTGAAAAAATGACAAATAATTTGAGACGAAGGAGCAAGGAAGTATCTAAAATAATTAGAATGAAAGAAAATATCCAGAAATTGTCCAATTACTCCCACTATTCCAGCTAGGGACGTGACACTCTTTAAGAAAGTTAGTTAAAGACATTAACTAATTTGTCAATATTATTCTTTTGTAATTAATACAATTCGTGTCTTGAAAAATATTTCCTCCATTCCAATATAAATGATTTTTTAGCATCCTTTTTATGGTCCACAATGAATAAGTTTTTCCAAGTCCAAAGGTGTATTAATTAATGTTTTCGACAATTAGCCTTTTCTAAAAATGGGCTTTTCAACTATTTTACATTTTCTAGAGTATAGTATTAAAAAGGATGTATTTTGTCTTGAACTGAATTAATTACAAAAAAAATAATATTGACAAATTACGCTTTGATTAATGTCTTTAATGTCACACCTCAAAAAATAATTTACCTTTGGAATGAAGGGAGTACTGGACTCCTAGGAAGTGTGAAATAGTGAAGACCCCCAGAAAAAGAATAGTAATATTGGGAAAAAAATAATTATTACATCTTTGGATTTTGGAAAGTTCGTTCATTTTTTATCGTAGTGCTGGAAATTCAATTGTACTGGAATGGAGGGAATAGTAACTAAGATAAACAAATTAAAATGAACGGACAATAGTAACTAGAACAAATTGGGGTGGAGGAATGTTAACTCCCAAATTAGTTTAACACCTAACTTTAGATTGTGGCCTGTAATTTTCCTCTTCTCAAAAATTAAAATCTCTTCTACTGGTAATCCTATCACTATCATCTTCAGTTTTATGTTGGTGATAATCCATATTATCTTCAGTACTCTCTCTGTCACATGTTAATTACCATCCTAGACAAAACTAAATTTACAAAACTAAATTTATTTTATTGGTAACTGAACAATCATAACTTCAACGAATAGTCACTTGTTGAACTCTTCAAGTTGTAGTTGTTTTGCCAGGTAATCAATATTGGTTAATTTGAATAACAATTAATTCTAAGGGCAAGGACAAGGGCAGAGTGAGAAAAAATACTTAGTATCTTTGTTTTTTAAACTGACGAGTATTTTTGGACACAATTTTAGTAACCTTGACAACTAATTATGAGATAGAGGGAGTATTATGTTAATGGATGCCGAATGTTAAATGGACCAACTTATTTTGCCATTTGTGTTTAGTTTGTTTGTGTTGTAGAAATGTGTTTATTTTTTAAGAATTTCTTGTTTTTTTGTTTTTTGCATATAACTGTCGGCCTTTGAGATTTTTGGTTGGACTGTTGGGTTTTATGTCTTTCCAGGAGGAAAATTACTACAGTCTGAGTTTTCTGTGTTTGAGTAAAACTGACTATAGACGTATACTGCACGTATTTTTGAATGAGTACTGCTTTTGTTGAAAGAAAAAAGAATTTCGTTGGTATAAGAAGACCCTGTAAAAGCTATAATTTACGGAAGCTGAAAATGGTACATTATCTCCACAACATTAATATCATTACTAATTGAAGCATTCGGGTTTTGGTTCGATATTAACTTCAGAGCCCGTAGCCCTTTCCTGAAATCAAACAGTTGCATAATCCAAACTCAACCTCCCCAAAGGAAAACAGACACACAATGCATAGCACTCTTTTATTTTGCCTTGAAACGTGAGTTTGGTTGTGCGATATGTTACTCCATTTTCTTTACCATATTTGACAGGAGGAAGCATCAGCTATCAGGGCAGCAGGCACATCTTGGTACAAGACAATGATTTCAGATTCTGATTACACAGAGTTCGAGAACTTCACAAAGTGGCTTGGTGTTACACAGTAAATGACCCTTTTTGTTTTGAGAACAATTTTGTTTAATTGTTGGTTCAATTGGATTAAGTGGGAGGGGGAACTGTATCTTCAAGTCACTAAAGTTACTTGCGAATTCTTTCCCTGATCAAGTGCCCTTTTAGTTGGAATATTATTTTTAAGAGATATGGTGTTAAGTATTATGTGGCTCTCCATTACATATCTATTTCCAAATCTTCTGCGTTTTTTCTCCATTAAAGCGGTATTCGAGGATATTTCCCCT
Source organism: Solanum sejunctum (assembly GCA_025642045.1). Classification (NCBI taxonomy): domain Eukaryota; kingdom Viridiplantae; phylum Streptophyta; class Magnoliopsida; order Solanales; family Solanaceae; genus Solanum; species Solanum sejunctum. Next base: position 22,465,980 of record JAOTQJ010000002.1, read on the forward strand.
TTTCTCGTGTATATTGTAATATTGGTGCATCATCAGAACAAATATTTATGAAAAGGATGACAATGATGATGGTTGTTTTGTGGATTCAATCATATATATTATTAAAAGTGGAAAGTTTCTATACTTAATTATTTAAATAAATAGCAAAAATTAATTAAAGCCCTATTTTATTCACATAAATGCTGAATCAGAATATTAATTTTCATTTATAAAGTTTGTATTTAAAAGTACAAATCAGTTTTGTTCTTCCCACAATAGTGAAATTTTTCACATTCTCAATTAAATTTTATGTACTTATCTATTCGTTATTTGAAACTATAAAAACTTATTTTTTTCCAAAAAAGTTGATTGTTTTTTCACTTGGGCACTTCTCTGCAACTTCCTTCGTTACTTTTTTCTTCCTCAATTTCTTCTCTTGTAACGTTAAAATAGTGTATCATTAGTAAATTCGTTTACTAGTGAGTGGTTTGTATTTCATTGAGATAAACATTAAAAAACATATCTAAATTATCCTATTTTTTTGAATATCATATTTAAACTATTAAAAGGGTAAGTTTTATACTTAAATTATCACTTATTAGTTTGAGAAATCATGTGACAATGCTTTTCTCAATGAAAGAGGGAATGTATTACTTTATCAAATTAATTAGAGATAAAGTAGGTATGAAGCTCAAAAAAAGAGAATAGTTTAGGTGTGTTTTTAAAATTTATATCTACTTTTATTTAGAGAGAAGTACTAACCACACTCTCGAACTTGGTACAAATTATTAGTTTGGTTCTTAAACTATTAATAGCCTTAAAAACATCTCTTAACTCGGTGAACTAAGCTTAAATACACCCTCAAATTTGGTAAGTATTCTTAGTTTCGTCCCTAAATTATTGATAGGCTTAAAAACACCTCCAACTTGGCGAACTAGACTTAGATACACCCCTTCCATGTCGCATGGTATAACAAGTGAGTACAATTTATTTAAAGCACCTGAAATGTTTTAAAAAAAAGACCACAACAACTTTAATTTATTCTTTTTTTAAAAGAAAAAGAAAAGAAATTTTGGAATTGTAAAATTATGGCAGCAAATGAAATTTTACAGAATTTCAAATCAAAATTTATTAAGTTACAGAAACATGAAGTTGAGGGATGTTTTTAACTTTATCCATAGTTTAGGGACGAAACAAATAATTCGTGTTAAGTTCGAGAGTGTATTTAAACTTACTTCGTTAAGTTGAGGGGTGTTTTTAATCCTATCAATAGTTTTGGGATGAAACTAATTCGTGCTAAGTTCAAAAGTGTATTTAAACTTAGTTCGCCAAATTGAAGGATGTAAATCTATCAATAATTTATGAACGAAATTAATAATTTATACCGAACTTGAGGTTGTTTTAGTACTTCTCTCTTTTATTTATGTTGCACATCTTTTGCTTGAAAAGATTCTTTCAGAACATTGAACTATAAGGTATGCATAGTTAATTGTCTCCTAAATTTGCTTGCTCTCTGACATCTTGAATCAATTGTGTCAAGTTGAGGTGAGAGGTACCCCCTTCCTCCACAGCCCTCTTTGCCTTTTCTCCTAATTCTTTAGCTCTTTTTCTTCTCATTTTAGCTTCCATTTCTTCACCCATGACTTCTTCAATGACCATCTTAATATCTTCTTTGCTCACTTGTGGTCCAAATTTTTCTTCCTCCCCAAACATCACTGGATTCTCCATGCCAGACCTCACTCCTGTCTTGAGTACATTCACTATTAGCCTCTCATTGCAGAACTGCTCAGCAAACATCGGCCATGTGATCATCGGCACCCCAGCCGATATACCTTCCAGGCTCGAATTCCATCCACAATGCGTCAGAAATGCACC
>JAOTQJ010000002.1:22479118-22525118 GCA_025642045.1 Solanum sejunctum
CCATTTTGCTTTATTCCATCATACTCCAAGGCCAAAAAATAGTCAATCTTTGGCTCCATCCGAGATTGATGGAAACACTTGTGCAATCATGAGATAAATAATATTTGTTCACTTTATGAAATTAAAAGCTAATTTTATATTTAATTTTTAATTTATCTTTAGTATTAATTATAATTATTTCTCTATTACAATTCCGGAGACCAGAATTTTTAGAAATAGTCTCTCTATTTCTATGACGTAGTGGTAAGGTCTGTGTACATTTTACCCTCTCCAGACCTTATTGATGAAATTCTACTGAGTATGTTATTGTTGTTGTTATTTTTATATATTATATTTAAAAGATAATTTGATAAAATTACTTTTATCATTTATTATTTCTTAATCACTGCATCAAATTAATAACGAACAACTATTACTAGACGAAGATAATATTTAAAAAGTATTTTTGTGTAATCTAGTAAACACTATGTCTATAAGGATGGAGTCCGCATGGCAAGAGAAAGGGTTGGGGCCATGAGAAGATGGTGACCAATGAGGACACCATGTTCTTTGGAGTATTATTTATAATTTTTTTTTAGAATTATTTTTTTATCTTTTAAAAGAAATTATTTTTCATATTTTTAGAACTTATTAACCAACCAAACTAAACGCAAAAAATCCATACCAAACACATCTCAGAACGCATGTCATTATAGACTTAAGAATTGTGAGCTTCTATTAAAACTTTTACACTTTTTTTAATTTAATATGAATAAAAAATAAAAAAATCTCGAATTATTCCACCACAAGTCATATTGATTTCATTATTGTCACCTAAAGGCTTGGTTGGTGAAGATAGGCTTTCGTTGGTTGTGGCATCTTAGTTTTTTTTCCATAAAATTCTATTATGTCTAGACCAACTAATTTTCTATTTAAATACTTAAAATGCTCATACATGTGGCTTATTAAATAAATTATATATTTATAAACTATGCTTCGTTATCAGTTACAGTTATCAAGATTAAGACAACTACTCTTTGTTTTTTTTTCTTTTTGAATAATAAATAACTAATCAAAATTTTGAAGTCTATTCAGATTTTTATTAATGAAAATAGTATAACTTAACTATACCTAACCTTAAGTTTAAGTCAAGTATCAACTTTTAAGATACAGCCTTAACAAGCTAGTGAATCACATTTATCATCAATGACATAATTACTTAAATTTGGGATTAGTTTAGATCACAAGTTTGGTTATTTTTTTAATCTTGATTTAGTTATATCATTATTGTGGCATTATTTTTATTCCACATTGATAAAGACAACATGTTTTACCTTTCCCCAAGTTTTTTTCAAAAACTTTTTAAATAAGGACAAGATTAAAACGAAAGATAATTTTTTTTTTCTAATTTATCTACTCAAGTGTCTTTTTTTTAACTTTCTTGTCTGATGTTTAAAATCTGCATTGTCACCTGGGTTCATTCACTGGGTCCAATATTCTCCAAAATCAAGGCTCAAACTCAAAAATCAACTCATAAACCCCATTGGTTTATCAATTATCTACTCTAAGTTGAACACATGTTTTATATCTGTATATCCTGTTTTTTGCTTTAATAAACCAAATGTAAGTCCATCCATACAATAATTCTGTAATTATTAATCTCAATATTACATCTCATGCTTTGTGGCCTTAATCAGCAATAATAACACTTGTTTCCAGCATCCATAAAAAGAAGAAACCAACCAATTATTAACCATGAATATGTATCATCAATTGTTAAAAGTATATATTGGCTCAACACTGTGTCTGGGACTTCTCACATTCAGTAAACTCATACAACTATCAAAATGTTGCCTTCTCCAACTAACATACATCATTAGGTCAAAAAGAATTAATCCACTTAGCTATAAATTTGCCTAGTGCCAGAACGCATGATTCGTCTCCAATTACCATGTGATTTGTAACTTGTAAAGCACCAAAAGAGACTCTCGGTTGAGATTAAAATGCAGAACCGCTGTTCTTAGACTTCCCGAGCAATACGTCTTTTGCTTCATTAATTTTTGAAGCAAGGTAGTGGCTGCCTCCAGCATCTGGATGGTTGGCTACCATCACCTTCCTATGTGCCTCCCTCACTTTATCCGGTGGAGTGCTTTCCCTGTTGAAGATGATGCCAATGAAATCAATACGATAGATCAGAAGATGAATCATCACGCGGATATTTAGTGGAAAACCTTTCCATTTTAACAAGTATGCTTATGTACTACCTACAATCAATCAATATCATAAGCTTAAAAGGAGCAGAGAGGGAGAACAAAGGGGTGATGAAAAACAAATCACACTCTCCCTTCGTTTGCTGTTACCATATCAAGAGGAAAACATATATTTTTTTTTCATGTTTTACCCTCAACATTAATTACTTATTCCCCACAAATCATTTCCTGAGATCAAGACTAAACATCAATATTAGAATGGGTATTGTGGTAAAATATTATTAATCATTGTTTCTTAAGGGTGTCCAAAGTCCACAGTGGACAAGTAAAAGTGAATAGAAAGTGTTATTTGCCCATAAACTCTACCAAAAGTGGCATTCGATTCAAAATCAAAGACTACCCGCTTCATGTCATAAATCATCTCTTCGTACATAACAAAGTACTAGCTGAGTCTCATTGGTGATATAAGAAGTAATCAAAGCATATAAATATAGCCTTCTTGGAGGAGACAAAGTATTACTTCTTATATGATCTAAGGAAGCAGGGAATGATAGCGTTTGAGTTTTGACGTTTTGTGCCCTTAATCTCAAAGAGATCCCTAAAAGTAATCTTCACTCTTCAGTGCAAAAGGATCAAAACCTGATGCCAGCATACACATTTGAGTTATTCCAGAATAATAGATTTTAACTTTGCTACCATGTCAAATTAATTTCAATCTTGCAGATTTCACAAAACCTGATGCCAGCATACACTTTTGCTGTTTTATTAGGACAATTGTGATCTGACATCTCCACCTTATTTTGATCTCAATGTTTCAAGAATGGTAACGCTAGTCAGATAGAAATGGCTAACAAATGCGATGCGAGTTAGAAGGCTAGTGTATGTATGGTTAGAACAGATATAAAACCATAGAATCTCTAACAAGTTGGCATCGACTATATGAGTCATAGATAAATAGCTATTACTAGATGAAAAGTAAAAAATAAATATTTGAAATGTTGGTGCGATAGAGAAAAACATCAGATCGAATTAAAATTTGATAGTTGAAGTGGTAAGATTTCAGGATATAACAACATACCCAGTGGAATCCCACAAGTGTGTTTTGGGGAGGGTAAAATGTACGCAGACCTTACCGCTATCTCATCGAGATATAGATGCTGTTTCCGAAAGATATAGCAATTAAAAAATAATGTCATATAAATTGAATCAAATGAGTACTGCTACAGCTCCCCCAATAAAAATGATTATTCATATGGCTTACCAATGAATATAGAGTAACAAATAATTAGGATTTATTTTGAGGTCAGAGTTCATCACAATCATACAAAAAAAAAAAAAAGTCCCCCCATTCCTATTCGGTTGTCACCATTTTAGGATTCATACCTCTTAAGAAACTACTTAAGTTTACCATCGTAACCTTATTTAGTGTTCTCTTGAAGTCAAGTTCTCAATAAATAATAAATATGTTGGTTGGAATTCTAAATCAACATGAATTCACATCAAATCTTGCAAAGTGAATAAAATAAAATCTTTTCATATTCTCTTATACTCCATGAAGACTAAATTACAAATAGAGTACATACAATTGAAATGTATTGAACAACTACTACAAATTTTTGAGCGTGAAGTTGGAGCCAAAATTTCAATATCAATTAATCCAAAATATGAAAATGTAAAGTTTTTCACCCCAATCTCCTATATATTTATGTAAAAGAATGTTTTATTAAATCTTAAAGTAAACATGACAACACACTCATGACTTCTGAACATGAATTAATTAAATCTTAAAGTAAACATGACAACACACTCATGACTTCTGAACATGAATTAATTACTTAGTTTTCCTCTATTGGTCAAATGCATACTTTCAAGGGTAAATAGCAAAAATAGTGTCATTTATGCATTCGTTTTATGAAGTGACAAGTATTTAAGAGTATCACTTTTAATACACTTCGGGGTGAGCCAGTGGTTTGGACTTGAGACTTTCATATTGGAGGTCTCAAGTTCGAAACTCCTTGCTAGCAAAAGCAAGAGGTTTTGCCTTATAGGTCCAGCTCGTCGCACGGGGGCTTGCCTACTGCAGGCTATCTCTCCTATGTGGTTAGCGAGCTATTGCATAGAAGCAGGAGTTTTACCCTATCCGCAACCAAATTTAGTAAGGACAATGTGTAAATAGGAATAGAGCGAGCACCATGTCCCAATTTATGTTAAACGCTTTTCCTTTTTCTTTTTAATTTTTTGATAACAGGGGGAACCTGCAGTCGCTACTCTTGGGGTGTGAACACAGTAAACCCCTGCTCCAATGCAATAGCTCGCAAACCACATAAAAGAGGTAACTCACACTAGGCAAGTTTGGTGCGACGAGCTCGACCTAAAAGACAAATCCCTTGCTTTCGTTGGCAATAGGTTTCAAACTTGAGACCTCCAACATGGAAGTCTCAAGTCCAAACCACTGGGCCACCTCGAAAGGTTAAAAACTTTTCTTTTTAGTCTATCACAAAAAATGATACCACCTCTTTCACTGAAAATAGATATTTTTTAAAAGAATATTCATTATACATAAAATATTAATTCATGTTCATAACTCAAGAGTGAGTTGTCATATTTACTTCAAGAGTTAGTAGATCAATATACATAAAATATATAAGGAAATTGAGGTGGAAAATTTTAAATTTTTAGATTTTGGATCAAATCATATTGAAATTTCGGCTGCAATTTCAAGCTCAAAAAGTTGATAATGTACGCATTTCAATTATAATATATTCGATCTATAATTTTGTCTTCATTGAACATAAGAGAATATCAAAAGACTATTTTTTTAATTACACTATACAAGATTTAATATGAGTTAATGTTTATTTAGACTTCCAACGAGCTATTTAATATGGTTGCAGTGGGATGGGTGGTAAACAATTCTCTCTTCGTTGTTGGACTAAGCTGGTTTCGTGAAGACCCCCCCCCCCCCAAATCCCCGAATTCGTTCTTGCTTTTTTCCTAGTTCATTCAAGTTGTCATTTTTAGTTTATTAATTTCTTTGAAATAGTGATATTTCCATTTCCGTTTTCTGATTAAATAAATGCAGTGCATTAGACAGCTTTTCTGATTTGTTTTCTCCTCATAATCATAATATACATGGCGAGCCAATGTATTTTGGTTTAAATTTGCTTGAACATGGAGGATGTTTTGCTATCTACTTTTCAAGTTTTGAAATTGAAGCATGGAGGAGTACAATGGTTCCTTTGTATAAGAACAAGGGGGATATTCAAAACTGTAACAATTACAGGGGTATCAAGTTGTTAAGTCACATTATGAAGATCTGAGAGAGAGTGGTGGAGATAAGGGTGAGAAGAGTAGTGTCTATTTCGGAGAATCCGTTTGCCTTCATGCCGGGACGGTCGACTACTGAAGCTATTCATCTTGTTCGGAGATTAGTGGAGAAATATACGGAAAGAACGAAGGATCTTCATATGGTGTTCATTGATCTCGAGAAAGCTTATAACAAGGTTCCAAGGGATGTCCTTTGGAGGTGTTTAGAGGTGAAGGGTGTCCCTATGACATATATTATGGTGATAAAGAATATGTATGACGGAGCCAAAACTCTAGTAAGAACGGTAGGAAGAAACTCTGAGTATTTTCCTGTTGAGATAGGACTCCATCAAGGATCTATGTTGAGCCCTTTCCTGTTTGTCTTGGTGATAGATGAGTTGACACGATCTATCCAAGAGAGGGTTCCATGGTGTATGTTATTTGCAGATGACATAGTACTGATTAATGAAACTCGGACTAAAGTTCATAATAGGTTGGAAGCTTGGAGACACGCCTTGGAGTCCAAAAGATTCAAACTGAGCAGGACCAAAACTAAATACTTGGAGTGCAAATTCAGTGTTGCGAGGGATGAAGCAGACATTGACGTGAGCCTTGCCACTCATCCTATCCCCAAGAGGGAAACTTTAAGTATCTGGGGTCATCATCCAGAGTAGTGGCAAGATCGAAGATGATGTCACGCATCGTATTGGGACAGCATGGACTAAATGGAGGCTTGCCTCGGGAGTATTATGTGACAAGAAGATACCACCTAAATTCAAAGGTAAGTTTTACAGAATGGTAGTTAGACCATCTCTGCTATATGGGGTGGCGTGTTGGCCAATAAAAAATGCACATGTCCAGAAGATGCATGTCGCAGAGATGAGGATGTTGAGTTAGATGTGTGGTCACACCAGGAGTGATAAGATTAGGAATGAAACCATTCGTGAGAAGCTAGAGGTGGCCCCGGTGGCTGATAAAATAAGGAAAGTGAGATTGAGATGGTTTGGACATGTACAAAGAAGGAGTACCGACGCTCCTGTTAGGAGGTGCGAGAGGTTGGTTCTGAGAGCTATACGGAGGGGTAGAGGTAGACCGAAGAAGTATTGGGGGGAGGTGATCAGACAAGACGTGGTGAAACTTGATCTCACCTAGGACATGACCTTAGATAGAAAACAGTGGAGGTCGCGAATTAGAGTAACAAGATAATTGGTTGGTAGGTTAGGTGGATGTATAGCCTTGGGATATAGTGGGGTAGCAAGAATAGTCATGTTTTATATCATGTTTGTCATTTCTTTCATATGTGTGTTAAATTTATCGTATTTGCATACTGTGCTTTTCGTTTTTAGTCGCCCTTTCTATTCCCTTCCTTTCCTTTTTGTTATATTTAGTTTATTCTGCTTATGGGTTTTTGAGACGAGGGTCCCCAGGAAACAACCTCTCTACTTCTATGAGGTAGTGGTAAGGTCTGCGTATATTCTACCCTCCCCAGACCCCACTTGTGAGATTCCACTGGGTATATTGTTGTTGTTGTTGCTGTGTTTATGCAAGGTTCATTTTGGTCTTTTTCACAAAATTGTGGAGCTTTTTCCAAAAACATTGTATAAAGAGATACATATTGATGTTACTCTAACTAAAATAAAAAGCCATTATCCTGAGATCAATTTACTAAGTTCAAATGAAATAGATGGTCAGCATGAAGGTGCAACGAGAAAATAATAAATGTGCAAAATCTACCAAAACAGATTTTCTCCATAATTTGTACCCTTAAGCAAAGAGCACATTGAAGCTAGCTAGGTTGTGCACACCTCATGTAGTGCCTGCTACCTCCTCCACCAATACAGGCACCGGGTAAACTCTGTTCAATAAGACTTTGGCAGGAAGAAATCACTTAATCTCTAAGTCCCAATTTATGTGGCACGGTTTGACTTGGCACAAAGTTTAAGAAAGAAAGAAAAATACTTTTGAAATTTGCGGTCTAATGCACTCCTTGACGGCTTGGCCATTTGTGTGGCTATAAATCATTTCATTAAAGATAAACGAAAAATTTTGAAGTTAAATTATTCATACGTATAAAAAGGTGACATTCTTTTTGGGACGGACTAAAAAGGAAGGTGCGTGAAAAGGACAGAGGGAGTAACCCTGGCCACCAAGATTTGCACCCGCTTTATTGGTCACTAGGTCACAACATCCGATACAACATTGACATTGCTCTTAATACTATACATAGTCATTATAATGTTATTTCACATAGGTGCAATACATCAACATTAATGCACGTACCATCAAAAAACCATACATAATCTCCCATCTAAGCAAATAATGAGCGTCTTCACATTTGTAATGCATTCTATAATTAAGCATTGGCAATCTCACCAAACCTTAACAAGAATGTTAAACACACCTGACTCCAAGAATAAGAGCTGCTTCCCTCCTCGTCATTTTAGGCTGAAAACCTCCTTCATAAAATTTTCGCATTCTTGCAGTGGCTGGTCTGGCTTTGAATGCATGCCAAGCCTGGATGCCATACCTTCCAGCCAATGCAGCAGCAGCAACACTCAGTCCTGCTATCAACGGTGTGGTCTGATGCAGAAGTTGGAAAATGAGTATCATCTTAATTCTTCATTATAATTGCTAAAACACTATGTAACAAAACAACAACAGACAAAACAGCAGCCTGTTAACACAATTGCTACTGCTTGTGTTAAAAAGAATGTGTTGGAACCACAAAAGACAAAAACCCAAGGGCCAGCTAGTGCACAGCTCGACCCTCGACACTCTAATGAATAATACCCAACCATTCTATCCTTCTCCACTTAAATACTAGGTTTTATCTGCAGCAAGATTTAAACTGTGTGACATGCACCTAACCATATCACATGCTACTCTCTCTCTTCCTCTCTTTCTTTAATATCACAAGCTATGTTCTTATCACTAGAACAAAGCCCTCGGGTCTGCTAGTACTTAAATTATGTAATATATTTGACATATATACAAATACAAATATAGATATGCATAGAATACGAGACATGTATGTGAACCCTCGTCCCAAAGGCCATATCATAGACTAAGTTTATTAAACAATAAATAGAGAGTTTCTAGCACACCTAATATAACAAGTGCAGAACTAGCAACAAAAAGCGATAACATACATCTAACAACAAATATGAAGATATTATATGAACACAAATGTGGTGCCATCCAACTTCAACACCCTCATTTGAACATCAGAGCTCTACCATCTATTTCCTACCAATGAGGACCTTTCTCCGTCCCCTTCATTTACCCACTCCAGGAATTGTCTATTCCAATCCGGTTAGAACACCACCAAGAAGACTGAAAAAATGGTTCTCTCAAATAGAAAGGAAAAGAAATGATCTTATACCAAACCTAACTGAAACATGACACTTGGAAAAACTTCAAATCACTTTCTCTTGGGTTTGGGAGCAATGCTAGAGGTCCAATAATTAGACAACGAAGATGCAAAATTACGAATAAGCAAAAATAACTACTACTGAATCCAAACATAGCTGCGGTCTGCAGAAATGATGATTAAAAGAATTTCTTAAGCAGCATCAAACACCCAAAACAATAACTTAACCAATTTCACAAGTTAATATCAATTTTTGGATGGATAAAAAGCAAAACTTCAAACTTAATCAACACAAGTACAAAACTTACAGCTACATGATTGATAGCTCAAATAAAAAAATCGTAAATGCGTAAGCAAAGGAGACAATAACTGAGACTAAAAACAAGTGTGTGTTTTTTTAATAAAAGAATTCAAAGCAAGGAAAATTTGATTACCATTTTCTGCAAGAAGGCTCTTCTCGTAAGGTCTTAAAGATGAATTCAGAACAAAGTAGAAGTCATAGATTTTACCAAAATTTGATCTTTTCCCTTTTTTCTGTTAGGGTTTTACGTCTGAAGCAACGAAAGAAGAGAAAATGAGAGAGACGACGAAGGCAAGAAGCGAATACTCTGGAAAATGGATTTGGGCCTAACCAAACCGGACCAGTTTCAAATTGCCGGATTTACGTTTTTGGGCCGCACATGTTAATGTTTGCAAATTCAAGAAAATTTCAGAAATAGCCTACTTTGAGCTCTAATTATCAATTATTGCGAAAGTTTGATTAGTCACTAAAGACATAATATAGAAATATGGTCTTTAATTTGGCTTCATCTCGTGTTTATGTTATTCATTCTGTGTACGTATAAGTGGGCGTTTCAATTTGTATAAAGTTGAATAAATAAACACACGTGTCATATGTGACATAATATACATAGAACGATACGTAAGACGTTAAATTGCCACATAGGACATCATGCAAGATTGTATGTATTATGTGTTTAACTTTATACAAGTATACATTTTACTAATGCACATTCAAAATTAGAAGCTATAGATGTCAGTTGAACTCAAATTAAAGGCATTTTCATGTATTATACTTTTTAAAGTATCAAAAATACACTTAAATTATCTTCTTTTTTTTCTAGTTCATACTTAAATTATTGGGAGCGTGAATCTCATAACTAAACTATCACTCATTAGTTTGAGAAACACATCTCACTAATGTGTATGCTTGAGAAGGAATCTCTTTTTAGAATTTGTACTTTACACTCAAATTACACATTTATATTTTTATTTTCTGAACTCTCTAAGTAAAAATTATGGATCGTCACTTTGTGCAGGCTCACATGTATTATTCAATTGTTCAAAGTTTTTTAGACAACCACAAATTGGTCTATTCTGGAAATGGCTTTTTTTCCTGCCCTATTCATTATCCGAAGCCTATCGATATAACTAATTCGATTTGCTTTGTGTTTGACCAAAGAACATGGTGAAAAATGAGAGATTACTTTTTCCAATAGTTTGTACTAATTACAGGCTTAAGTTTGTGATTTAATTAATCATGAGGTACATAACAGACCCACACGAGAGCAATGAAATAAGCTGAAATATAACTAATATAAATTAAAAGGCTTGAAACATGTATGAAATACTTTTCTAAAAATGATATTTGCTCTAGTTTAAATATTGGATTAGGAGGTCGTAGGTTCAAACCTTGAAAATTACCTCTAATAGAAACGCAAGGTAAGACTACATACAATAGCCTTTACGATCGAGTTATTCTCCGAATTCCATACCTAGCGAGAGTTTTAGTGCACTAAACTTACTCCAAATATCAATCAAGGTCCTTCTGTTTATGTACCGTGACAGGTTTCCTGCCAACGATGTATGCACTTTTAGTGCTTTAAGGATTTGATTGATGTTGATAAAGAATATTATTAAGAACAAAGCAGATGAATGATGAAATTAGTACTCATTGTCACCATTTGCTCATTATAATTATAGGTGTAAAATGGATGGATTGTGGGTTTTAATGGAATGTGTTAATAAGTTAAGGAGTTTTTAAAATTTATGATTATATATAACATATTAAGTGGAGCAAAAAAATAAATCTTTTAAAAATATTTTAATAAAATTTCTTACCGATTAAATTAAATTTAGATTAGATAATAGCTTAAATTTTGATGAGTTGAAATAAGTTATACTAAACTAATAAATCAGCAAGTCAATAATCAAGCAAACTTGAATGAGTTGCACAAATTATGATTTCATGAGCTACTTTTGCCGCGTCTAATCATCACAATGTCTTATTGCCTTCCTATTGATCAAGTATCTTTCATCATTATGTTAATTGTCATCATTTACAATCCATTACGTGATATATACTCATTCCATTTACATAAAAATTTATTCCTACTCAAGGTCCTTTCTTTAGTGATATTTACTTTTAAGAAACAACACTTGTAATGTTCACGAGAAATTCTGCTTCTTTATATAGTCTTGGAGCTAACTTTTAGATTCAGAATCCGTTTCTTTATCATAATAACAAATCAGACTTATCCAAATTCATGTTTATTTGACGTTGAACCCCCATTTTACACACCAGATGTCCAATCCTAGGCATGTCGAGCGGCACACCCAGCAAAGACACAATGTACTTATTATGACTGATTGACATTCAGGTTTAAGGCTATCTTTTTGTCAACCATCTCCAAAATTCAAGCTCAAGCAGGCAAAAACAGATGAATTTCAAAAATAGCTAATAGTGTATCTTTAACTGAATAAATAAATATTGTAATCTTTTTCACTATGTGGATACATAATAAGGATACAATCATATATCATCACAAATCAAGGAGAATGTTTTCTGTAAAATGATTCACAACTATAACAACCTCACGCTTTAAGGAAATATATAAAAGCAAGAACCATCCGTGTTGAGCCCAAATACAGCAACAAATCAATAAGAATTTTATGGAGAAGGTGAATTCCAGACATCCTTATTTCTTATCTGCATTTAGCTCATGTAGTAGGCAGCAGGATAGTTTCTTACTTGTAGCTAGAATAATTAGTTGATGACCTCTTTCACGTTGTCCTCGGCAATTGATGTGTTCATGGAGGTATTCTCCAGCTTTGGTGGGCCTGAATGCCGCCTTGGTCTGGCAGGTGAAGGCGGGTAAGAGAGTCGCTTCTTGACATACCCTGCTGGTGCCTTTTCAGGGGTTCCATTCTCCATGCCTAAAGGATTTGGTAAACGTGTTTTTGCTTTTGCTGACTTAGTAGGTACCATGTAACTTGGTACAGAGGAGGAGCTTCCCAAACTCTCATCATCTCTTATAGATGACACCCCAATGCTATGCCTCCTGTTGTTACGTTCTGATTGAATGCTGATCATGCTTCGTGCATCATCATCTTGGCTTATTGCAGCTACTCTTGCTGATTTCAATTTTCTGGATGCTGTTGAATTGGCTGGCTTGGAAGGGGTTGTAGGAGATTGGTGACTTGGTTTTGGGCTGGATGGAGAAGGGAGGTCACAGTTCAGTTGATACCGGGCAAACGCTTTGGTAATTTCTCCTCCAGCAATACTAGCACTTATTTGACCATTTTTGAGTTCCTTCTCTGACATGCTTTGGGTTTCCCAAGGTTTAGTGCCCATCCAACGATCTAACCAGCTCCAACCCCACTGAGGATTGGTTGGATCCATAAACAACAAGTTGGCAGATCTCGGTGACTTCTTCCAGGTTTTCTGTCCAGTTAATTTTCTTGTCACAAGCAATACAAAATATCTTCCAAGTAGCTATGAAGTAATAACTAAACGCATGCTAGTGCATTAGGCAGAAGTAATGCATTAGACCCAATATAAGTAACCATGCCATCATAAAGTTTTGACGATAGATTTGCGAGAGGTCATAAACATGATTCCTAGAGGTCTCATACATGAATCATGTACCCATATGCATCGACTGCAATTTTTCTACATGCGATTTCTTTGGTATAAAAGAAAAGACTAGATAGTTACCTGATGTGAATACGAATAAGCTAGTGCTCTTTCTCGTCTCACTGCAGCTTCATATTTACTGAGCAAGCTTGCTTCAATTTGCTCTTTTGATTGCACACTGTCATCCCATTCCTCCCCTCTCTATCAAAACAAATAAAATTGCTATTAGAGAAACAAGCAAACGTCCATCTCGAAACATTATGTTGTGCAGATATAGATATGCATGGTAATCACATCCCTCCTCCACATTTGGTTGACAAAAACATTGAATGCTACAAGATGCCGAGTAGTTCAGCTCACAGCTTTAGCAAGAAAAGAAGTATTGGTTAAGGAAAAAAATTACAGAAAGGTACTAACAAGGTTCAACAAAGAACGATTGTTCACAAAATTGCAGCAAAACAGATTAGCCGTTTAACTTTTAAAATAGTGAAATCTGCAAGCTAACTTTCAATGAGTAATAATTAATGCGGCCAAGTGTAGACATCAAGTTCTACACTAGAGCTTTTTTTGAAGTTAACGTTCCATAAATTACCATATAACATTTCCTAGAAAACTTTAACAAAACACTAAGCACAGATTGTATGGCAGTTTTAGTTCTCGTGATGTCTAATGGAAGATCTATTTTCACACAATATCTACAGCTCTTATATCAGGAAAGAGATGGAGTAACTAAAGAAAACTGACCCTCAAACTCTCAAGTTCTTTTGCATGTTTCTGCATAAGCTGCCTCTGGAGAGCTCGATTCTCTTCCAACAACCTAATCCTTCTAGAATTAATCTGGGACTGCACACGAGATAGGGTTTGCATGCATTTTAGAGTATGGGCAGTTTGCCGTTTCCCGGTAGGTCCATCAACAAGTGATTTGAGTCTGACTAGCCCTCTTAAAGCTCGCAATGCCCTTCTAGCCTGCAGATGATAAACACCAATAGCAAATTCCTTATCAGTATCAAACCATTTATTACTAGCTTTGCTGATCTAATAAAGAGAAGTATCAAGCTTACGGTAACCTAGCTGAAAAGAAATACTTCCACATACGCGAAATTTGTTAGAATAACACGAATATAAGAATGTACAGAAGCATACCAGATATCCTCTAAATGCAGTCTGAATCCTGATTGTGGCTACTTCCTCCTTTGATTTGCCTGTAAACTGAGTCACTTTAGCTAATGGAACAACCTCCACAGCAGCCTTGGTAGCTGTAACAGCAGCTGCAGATGTGGAAGCTGCACCGGGGTATGCATGTTTTGTCTGCTCCTCTTCAACTTTAGCCAGTGCAACCTCTTCCACATGAGGAACAGGACGAGGAGGAGACACTGAGGCAGCAACCGGGGACAAAGAATCTGGAACTGGATGCTTCTCTCTCCCAGACCATTTGTTCTTTGATTTACTTGCTTTCTGAAATTAAGCTCAAGAACATTTGGTCACTGTTAAATGATGAAAAAAGCGTTACAGCATACTAGAAAAGCTAGATATAGCTATTACACAAAACCTTGTCCGCGTTCTCACCTTAGGATCTGGGCTTAGTGCCTTCTTCACCGAAGAAAACCAGTTTCCTTTCTTCCCCATTTTCAATTCATTCCTCAATAATCCCTATTTAAAAGACAATACGAAGCACATTAGACGACTGGCTTAACCTTTTCACTGAGATCCATCCATAGCTCACACAATTAACAAGAAGCAAAAATAGCAGCAACATACCCAGTGTAGTCCCACAAAATGGGGTTCGGAGAGGTTACAGTATGCACAGATGTTACATAGGTTGTATAAACTCAAGAAAAAATAGTTCAAAGCAGATACATATAGTAACAAAACAGTAATACAAATAGCACAATTATAGTATAAGAAACAAAAGATAATAACAGAAATCGAAGGACAAAAAAACTACCAAGAGCAATAATATGACAAGGGTGAAGGGAGAACCTACAGATCATTGAGGAAAAGAATGTAACAACTGAAAGATCTATGAATCAAACAGTCATTTCTCACCAGATTATTAAGTCATCCAGAACATACAGTGTTACATCTAATTTCTCAAACAGGGATAACAATTCAATTCAAGATTCCAAATCCTTAGTCCCATGGTGGTCAAAATCACACTGATAGATCAAAATTGGTTCTTTATCTCAATACTTACTCAACAGCTAAACAGATAACAGAACTACTAATCCAACTGAACATAGTATTTGTTCCAGAAGAGCAACAGTCCCCAAAATCTTTAAGAAGACATTAAAGAAAATGACACTACAACTAGCTTCAATTTCCATTAACATAGCAAAAAGAATCAATAAATGAATAATATACATATTTTGTTAAAGATCTGAAGTATGAAGAAATACCCTCTAGACAAAATTGGAGCCCCCTTCTTCAGATCTCAGAAAAATATCTAAATTTTTCTTCAAAGATGGTAACTTTATTTCAAAATATGTTTATATTCTGTAAAAAAGATCAAAAAATGTTGGACCCCTCTTACTTTAGTACCTTTTAGGCACTTGTAGTGTGATAAAAATCAGATCTTGATGAAGAATTCAACCTGAAAGAAGACCAGCTGTTTTGGGGACCCATTGGGTGGAGCTGGCTAAGTGGACCCCATATTTCTAATTTGTAATTATCTCACTGTTTTAGTTTAATTATCCTGCAGAAAATGATTAGATGCTTCTTAATAGTCTTTTTTTATTTGCTTTTCAATAATAAATACAACAACTCATGAAGGCTGAAGCAAATACTATTAATTGTGTCATGCTATTGTAGGATTTATTGAAACCACTAGTGCAAGATGGGATGTATGAATTTACAAAAATTTAATAATTTAAGTATGAATCTTTTAGATACATAAATATTTGATTGATATATTACTATAAAAACTCATAAATTTTAAATATCTGTCCATCTCGACCCATACTCACATGACTCATGTGCAGGGAAATGAAAATATAGGGTAACCTTTGTGGTATAGATTTTAGCCGTGGCTCACGAGGCCTTCACAATTTTTGTCATGTTCAATTAAAGCCAAAAATTATGGCATGAATAAATCCTATCACACTTCACGTTTTGCAACTGTCACATAATTAGTATATGTACACATAAATATAATATATTATATTGTTTTATTGTATTTACTTTGTATATGTGATATCTTTATAAGTTATATTACTTAGATTTTTTAAAAATAGTATTATAATTATGCTAGATTCTTCAAGAATTCATACTCGATAACTATTTTGAAAGTTAGACCTTAATCAATCAAATGAACTGTATTAGAATTCTGTATTAGAATCTGCAAAATTTAAGTTTTGAATCCTTATTTGCTATTAATGTGAAACTATCAAAGATTCGAACACATAATTTTTCTTTAAAAATCTGAAGTGTTTGAGCAGGCGATCAAAAAGAAGTAATTCATGATGAGTTGTGTCATTTTAGTTTTTGTGCATATATTTTGTGTGTGCACATTGATTCTTTTACTTCAATTATCTTATTATTTGTTGTCAACATTTCTATTTTTACTAGTATTTTTATTAAAGTACTTTATCGTTTTCATATATCCAATGATATTCTTGAGGAGTTTTAATACATCTCATGATATTGGTGAAGAGTTATAATGGTAGGATAGCTTATAGGCAATTTTTCAATAACGCACACATGGCACGGTTCACAACGTAAAAATTCCAACCACACACATGTCAGAACCTAGTAACTAATTTTGCTGTCAAGATAACGACATTTTCAAATATTGCCAAAACTTGTGCAGTTTATTAACTCTTTGTCTAACCTCCAAACAATTTCAAAAACTTTTAAAAAGTTCAAACTGGACATTTTTGGCTCAATCTTATTTATCTTATTCCTCATGGAGTTTAAGGCTAGCTTTACCTTCATTTTCTTCCTCCTTCTCCTCCTTCTCGCACCTTGCTCTTCTTTAGGTTTGCTTGACTTATAAAAGGATAGTCTGATGTATGAAACATTAGCATCCCACGATTTCAAAATTGTGTGACGTAGGATTTATGACTAATCAAAATTTTATTTTTTTCTTGATAGGAAAAAGGAATTTATCGAAAATGGATACAGGGATTTATGATATCAATTATAGAGGTCCTGAAACTCATCCTCATGTTCCTGCTTTGAATCGATCTAAGGGACGACATAATGATTGCAAATCTAATGGCCTTAAGAGTTAGTAAGCCTTGCCAAACTCATGTGAGAAACTTGATCTCTTTCTACTACACAACAAGTAGTGTTCCATGGATTTCTTGAAGTGTTCCATCTCTTTTTATGTTTGATTTTAGTATTTGGCTTTCTTGCAGGTGAAGAAAATTCATGGATGAGTTTGCAACAAAGTTTGATTTCGTATATAATGAACTATGAAAAGCATTAGAAATATCTCATCTGCCATAGTATGTTTAAGTGATGATTGTGGGATTCTGATTGCTGCAGTTATCTTCTATAATAACCAATGAAATAATTAGAGATTTTTCGATGTTGCACCCTTCACACATCTATTGCTTCATTTAATCGCCCGAATGTTTACATCAGACCAATTCATAATAGATTTTATCACAATCATCCAAACAAGGTGCAAATCACTTTAACAATAGCAAATCAATACGATTTCATATAAACACCCAACGGATGAGTCTTTAAATATCTATAAGAGAGTTTTCATGAGAGACAAAATCGACTTATACGACACTATGCAACTCAAGATATATAGCAATAAGCATAACCCTCATCTCATATCACAAAAAAGAAAAAAAAGAACAATAGTTCTACTAGAAGGTAAAAGGAAAATCAGTAGTTTCTAAGAAAATTTCTCAGTCGGTAAAGCACAATAAAGGCAGCAGCTTTTGATGTAGTCTATCTGTTTTGACAAGAAATGTAACCTTAAGAACTAGTCATCTGATTTTAATGCTGATGGACATGAATTCAGACATGTTCTTGTTCTTGTACCCCGGGTGTCTAAACATCTACTCTCCGGGTGGTGAAACACCTTGCTTCAGTCTTTCCTTCTTCATCTTCTTCTTGGAGATCGGCTTCTTTTTCTTTGGAGGAAGGGTTTTTTGGGCATACATATAAAGGGCATAGTTCCCAATAAGAAACGTCAGCACAAGCCCACCAATAACAAGTAGGACAATCAATCCTGGGTTAAATCCGCTAACTTCAACGTCCTTGGCCATATTTTTCTGTTAACCAAACAATAACAAAAATATTCACATGTATAGTCGGGTACAGAAGAACAAAGGCTACACAAAAACGAACAAATTCAAATCCCAACTTTAAATTGCTCTGTGATGCAGTCACATGTTAGCTTACATGTTTCCTCATAGTGGGAAAATAATACATTTAGGATACGCGCCATTTTTTCAATGGAAGTGTCTACTACGTAAAAATGATGCATAGCACATACAACAAGATCATAAAAATTATCAAAGAAGTGATAATCAATAGGGGGAAAAGAGGTTAATATTTGCTCCTCTATTATTGAAAAGGGTGTAATATTGTCCTCCATTAGACTATCATCCATTTATGCCTTATATTTGTCCTTGGTGTTATAAAAGTGGTTCAAATTTGTCCTTACTACATTAACTCTCATCCAATTTAGCCAAAATGGCATGCCAACTCATTAAACGAACCCTTCTTCCACTATATCAAAAATCACCAACAACTTCAACATATATATCGTCACTACCAACATAAATAATTTAACTTTGACAATATTAAGATATTTCTTGTTAATTCACATATTAATCAGAACTTGTACATTAGTTACATTATTATGACAAGGGACTCAAAAATGTAAATAATTAATAATATCACAGTGTTAGTTTGAATTAGCATTAGTGTAAACGTTGATTCTTGAATTCTCAGTTTTCCGCCTAATTCATTCATTTTCTTCAATTGGAATATCAAACACTACAGGCTTTAGTTTGTGTTCATGTGTAATTAAGTTTACATTCAGCCACAATCTTGTTTTGGTAAAATTGCCAACTATATCTTTGACGATACGTAAAAGTTGCTTAAAAATTGTGATAACTTACTAAATATACAAGTTTTTAATAACACGTGAATTTACAAAAAGTATCTCAATAATGTCTAAGCTAGATAATTTATGCTGGTGGTGATGATATATATGGTGAAAGTGTTGCTAATTTGGGTAGTGGTGGCATGGGTTGGCACACACCAGTTTGGCTAAAGGAAGAAAAAATTGAGTCACTTCTATAATTTTAAGGTAATCATGAGTGAAAGTATAACAGAGGATAATATTGAACATTTTTCTTTTTTGGAATTGGGATTTGGGACAGTATTAAACTTTTTGAATAGTAGATGGGCAAATATGACCCTTCTCCTAATGAATAACCTTTCAATAAGAGAAAAATAGCACACTCACACGGTTAAATTAGAAACATTAGGTCTTCAAGAAAATGAGTAGCAGAGCATGTTTGAGGAAGGACTCAAAAATCAGTTGTGTAAAGAACCAAAAAGCAATTTAACAAAATTTATGATGCTGGACTGAGAGGTTGTACGAACAAGAATGCATTGGCGTCAGTTTAGACAGCTTTGCAATTGAGGCAACTACAAGTTGATCTACAGCAGTTGAAGATTCAAGGAAAACCAAGACAATTTAGAATGATCCAAGAACAACAAGAACTTGTTCTATCTAAAGCTAAAATAGGTGGACAGTAAATTAAGATTTCATAAGATGGAGGAGTTACCTTTAGAATAAGATTGGTTACGGGGAAAACAGGAAAATGGAATTAGAGGAAGTATGTAATGTAGGCATGTAGCAGTGTCTCAAAGTAGTTTTGACAAATGATAATAAAGATCATGATGGCATGTACATAGAATATGGTTGTCACTTGTACATAAAGTGTTAGCTACTTATAGGGATATGGTACTAATTAAAACAGTCGTCTTTAAAATTTGTCCACCATATTCTATGTACATGGCATTTGACCATTATTATCATTTGTCAAAACTACTTGTGATACTACTACATTTAAACCACTCCACTTGTTTGGTATAGGCAGAAAGAATCTTATGAACATTTAATTCCTCCTTTTTTCTAGTTTTGGAGCTAAAGATGCTACAAGAAAAGGTAATACATATCTTTGCATTTCCTCCCTAACCAAACAAGGAATGTCATGGAGAAATTGAAAAGTAATTTACAAGAATAAAATCATGAAAATTTTTTAGGGGAAATATGGAATAAGTACAAGCCCCCTTTTCAAGAAGTTGTATTTATGATATTAATTTCCTTGCATGGTGCAAATGGTTGACTAAATCTTTTTTCCATTCATCCCTGGGAAACTATTACAATGGCAACAACAAGATACCCCGTGAAATCCCACTAAGGGGGGTTTGGGGGAGGTAGAGTTTAGGAACACCCTACCACTACCTCCTAAAGGTAGAGAGGTCCTCTCCGATAGAAAGAAGGACTTCCAAAATTATAGTAGATTGAAGGACGAATAGCAACATCAAAGAAAACTTGGCAGAATGGTGAAAGAAGAATGCTTTGTCTTTTACAGCCAATTTAATTTTCTGGCTGCAACAAAGAACCTATATATAGATACTGCTTTTGCTTATCAGATTTTTGAAGCTAGCCAGCTGGCACTTGAAAATTCAATCTTCAGAGAAGACACTTCAAATTGGTTTTCGTTTATTCATTTAAGTTTTATTAAGAGAATAACTACCTTAACTTTTAATTTTCAAAAGTATTGCTTGGTTGGCTTTATTCATGAGTACGAACCTTTTGAAGCAACTGAAAATGAAATCAGTCATATGAAAACGTCATTCTTCTTAATATCATTCTGCCAAGTCTTCATCAAAGTTGAAATTTTTTGTCATTCCTCTTTCTTCAATATCCTACACCAACCTTAAAACTCCTTCCTATTGCCATTAGTTTTTGTAGAAGAACAAAATCAGATGCGCAACCAGTATGCTCGTATCCTGGGAATAAAATTTCCACTTAACCACTTGCACCATGAGGGAAATTTATTATCATAAAGCTAGTTTCCTAGTATGAATAGGCTACACTCATTTCACATTTTCATGAAATTCTCTTGCATGATTCACTCTTTTAGCTTATTCAGAGGAAAGAAAAACACATGTCACCGGATCCAATCGATATTGACTTTTTCAATTGCAGATAAACAAATCAACCTTTCGATATTAATCATAGGAGGCTAATTATATACTCATATCCACAATATAAGAATTAGTGAGACTCCATTTCTTTTGGTATCCCTGACCTTATTGAATTTTGGGAATCAGCTTATTTCACGGGCACCGGTGAGGAAAAATGAACTGAAAATGCTTTTTAAGTCTTCAATTAAACAAAGGTGACAAGTGTTTAAAAGACTTTTAGGCCTTTCAATTACATAAAAGTGACAAATGAGATGCTGGAACAACTCCTTTAATTGTCCAACTATTTCTTCCAACAACTACAGAAGTTGTTGGACAACTGCATTTGTTGTCCAACAACTAATCAGTTGATCGACAACTAAGCAAAAAATTGTCGAACCTCTTGAAAGTTGCCGCAATGACTTAAGAAATTGACTGAACTATTTCTACTTTCATAGTTGTCTGGACAATTACGAAAGTTTTTAGATTAAAACAATCATATTTAGACATATTTTGAAATTAATTATTTATTTTTCATTACCTAATTTTGAAAACTTGGAGGACTCTCGCTTAATTGACAAACTTATTTGTCACTTTTAATAAACTATCCCCTTGGGTGAAATGATAAAACTACGAAGAGGAATTCACATGGATTAAGAAAAGGCATGTGGTATTTGTGTAAAAGCTAAAGTTTTTCCGAAAAAGCAAACATCTTTGGTCACTTTCATTGTCAAACGGGCTTTTCCCTACGCTACTCGTCCCAACCCCAAAAAATCATAGAGGTACAAGGTTGGTAATCAATTTATATTCTTCCTTTTCGACAATTTTCATCACCAATTTTCAAAAAGTCTGCTTCTTTAATCTACTCTAATGCGAGAATGTGAGAAAATTCAATGCATAACATCTGCATGTTATGCACTGATATGTTCAAATCTTCTCAAATATATAACGAGCTTACAACTCGTTCAATCAAATCGGAATCTAGATCTCATCAAAATCAAATAAGCAGCAGGGAAGCACAAAGTCAGACCTTCAGAATTCTGTATCACAAAATTGAACGAGGCTATTCATCGAAAAATGAAAATAATAAATCTCACAATTCCACGCAACAAAAATTGAAGAAATTATACGAAATATGAAGAATCTGACTCGAATCAAAGCAGATCTGCTCGAAAAAAAGGGGGGAAATTGAAAAAAAAAAAAGAAGCAAATGTGAGATTGATCGGAGCTTACCACACCCGTCGGAAAGTGATCTACGAATTCAACTTGTTAATGAAATGAGATCTTCAGAAACTCATCGTCACCTAACGCAGATTTAATCGAGGATGAAACGGAAGGAGAAAAATAGGCTTCCCGTCAGACGTAGCTGCTTAAAAGCGTGGGTGTGGGAGCATAACAATATTCAAAAATGTAATAATTTAATTTTTGCTTTTATTTATTATTTTTAATAAATTAAATAAAATATATTTTATTATATTTTAAATTTATAATCATTATCATATTAATAATTACTTTTTTTAAATAAGCATATCAAAATCAAAAATCGATTAAAAATAAACAGATAGAATAATAAAGCTGTTTTCTCTATCTTCTTTGGGCCCCCAAGGTCTTGGTTTTGTTGGTTTACTCCCAAGGAAGTCAATGCAATGGAAAATAAAAAATTTTAAAAATGGCTATAGACTTAATTAAAAATTTATAATAGTTTTGTTTAATTATTATGATTTACCACTCAAGTTGTATTAGGTTCAAATTTATTAACAAAATATAACATGTATGAATAAATATAATTAAATAAATTAATATAATTATATTAATTTATATTTTGTAATAAATTATATTTTTTCATATGTTATCTTATTTTTTAATATGTATTTATTATCTTATGTGTTTGTATTTATATTTGTACTAGATATTGGTGTCTGTATTAGCACAAATTCAATATCTATTATTTTTTTACCTTAATTTATGTGATAATTACTATCTTACACTAATTTTAATTACTAGGTAATTTTTTAAATAGACCGTAAGAGAAATGATGCAGTTTGAATTATTGTAATTTTTTTTTAAAAAATAACTTTTATGATGAATGGGGACCTTTTCAAAGTGTCCTAACTTTTATAAAAGGATGTGACTTTTTTTTTTGATGAGTTAGTCTTTCTCCAAATGAAATGACCTATTTAAAGGATTGTAATAAAACACAATAAATATCTTTCATATTTTTTTAATTGGCTTTATATAGAGGAGTTTCTTCTTATTTTCTAACAATATTTGTTTGATCTTGTACTTTTCACTTATCAAAAGGTTCAAGCATGATTTGGAGTTGTTAAGTAATTTGAAGATCAACAGAATTTGAGATATCATTATTCTATCGAAATAAATCGATCTATCTAGAGAGAATATATTTTATAGCCTTAGTTCTTAAGGGGAATAATTTCTGTAAGGACATACTGTGAATATAATAAGCTTGATTTTTCATTCCTTTATCTTAACTTAATTATTATTATTTTTGAATTTTGTACAATATTCATATTTTATCAAATATAAATTTAAGCCACCTAACATTGATTCTTTTGCTTCTTTTTAGTCATATGGTTGATGAATTAAACAAATAAATTATTAAAAGAATGAGTAAATTCTAAGGCAATAATTTTTTTTTTAAGAAAAATAATAATAGTTAAAGAACTTTATTATTCTAAACAAATAAAAACACTTTCCGTATGCAATTCAAAATATGAGCCATCCTTTATATGTTATAAGATTGTAATCGATGATTTTTAATCGAAAATAGATATTAAAGTCAATTTCTTAATATACAAATAGATTTAATTTGGAGATGAGATAAATCATAAGAACCCTCTACCGCTAAGTTAAATAAAAAACTTTCTTACCGATTCAATTTCGATATATGATTTTATAAAAGTCAAGTGGACCAATAATTTTTAAGTTGTATATACATGTTAGGAGCAATTTTTTATCATTTACGCGCAGTTTGGTAGGAGTGATTATAGGAAATAATCCAAGGATTAGGGGAATGGTATTAATTATATTACTTTTGGTAGAAAATTAAATCCATGTATAACTAATACATGGTATTAGTTTATACCATGCATTAGTTAATATCATATACATAGTATTAGCTAATATCTCCCATTTGGTGGTATTAACTAATACCACAGATTAAATACACAAATATAGTGATAGAAACTTCATAGACTATACAGTGATGAGTTGATGTTGAGATTTGTATCTCTAATTTCCTTTTAAACTATTCTTATGTAGACTTGGAGTTTGATTGTTGACCTATAACCTCTATACATTGTGTCAGATTGATGATTAGATTTGCTCATCTTATTGTCTCTTTATTTTAAGTTTTTCGTTGATTTTAATGAATAAATGAATATGTGATCAGATCAAGTAGTTTTTTTGAAAATCAGTAATAATTTTTAGTGTAGTCTACATCAAGAGTATCCACCTAAGACATGACACTTTATTCCTTATCCTCCACCTTTTTATTTTAAATACTTGTTACATCTAAATTAAGAGTGTCAAATATTTTCTAATGAGCAAAATAAAACAAATAAATTTAATAAATAATACTTCAAATTTATTAATTTCTTCCACTCTCCAAATCTCTCCCATTCCTACCCCTTGATCAATTCTTCCCTTCACAAGCTCCAAAACCCCACTTACTACCCAATCCTATCCACATAATGTTTTAAAATACTCTTTTTTATTACTTTATCAAACATTAAAAGACAAATAATAAAACATCTAAGTATTTCCAAACACACTTAGAAAAAGAAAAAGACTGGATCTTCCTCTTAATCCAAAGTTAATCTCAACGCACTCAAAACACAGAGCATTGAAGAAGAAAGAAGAATAACTAAGCTAGTATTAGACTTGTTCCAACCGTTCATCCTTTCAACCAAAAAGCTCCCAAAAGTCAAAATCTTCACCATTTTCAAAATTATATGTACTCCACTCCATAATCGTTTGAACAATTAACACACCCAGAATCGAAAAAAATGATGTGTTAATTTGAGAATTTCGGATTGGTATTTTTCAAGAATGATCAACACGGCGAATAGTAATAGTAATAGTAATAGCATGATGTCGCAGTCATCGGCATCGGGAAACAACAACGGACAATCTCCTGGTTTGAAGACTTATTTCAAAACCCCAGAAGGAAAATATAAGCTTCACTATGAAAAGACTTATCCTGCTGGTCTTCTTCATTTCTCCCATGGAAAGACTGTTACTCAGGTAAACCCCTTTCTAGGGTTGTTCTTTTTTCTTTCTTAATTTAGTCCTATGTTTTTTATATGATGCTCAAAATTGGATATTGAAATTGACCCTTTTTGTAAAATCGATATTTTGAGCGGAATCTGGGATAGGTTTTGCTAAAATGGTCGATTTTAAGATTATGGGGTTTGAATAATTCATCATTCTGGGAAAAGTTTAATTTTTGTTTCTCTATCTTGTTGTTTTTGGAGTTAATTGAGAGTTTGTGGGAAAGAAAACACAAATTAGTTTCACAGTTTATTCAGTTTTTAAAATATGTCTTAGTGCTCCAATATGAGAATCCCAGTATAGAGATTGTTTGAAGTTCTTTGGTTTCAGTACTTACACTCATTTCAGGCCTTGTGTCTTCAATTTTGAACTTTTTGGGCCCTGGTGTACTTGAATGGTTCTGTTCAATAAATGGCTGACATTGAACCTTGAAATGAAGGAAATGTATCCACGCAGTTGTGGCTTTAACATTCAGATACCAGCTAGATATGTTTTAGTTAGTAGCTACTAGCTAATGCTCGGTCTACCTTTTTGTGTTGTCAAAACTACATAAATATTAGTCCAACTTTTGAAGTCCCGTGATGATTTTCAGGTTTCTCTAGCTCATCTCAAAGATAAGCCCATTCAGGCACAGCCTCACTCGACATCGAGTTTTGGAGTCAGCAGCGGTGTTAAGTCAGCAGCAGCGAGATTGTTAGGCGGTGGAAATGGTAGTAAGTCACTTAGTTTTGTTGGAGGAAATGGTGGAAGTAAGTCCGTCAGTGGTATGAGTGGTAGAGCTGTATCATTTGGGATGACAAATTTAAATAACTCTGGCAGTGTTCCCAATTTTGATGGCAAAGGGACTTATTTGATATTCAATGTTGGTGACACAATGTTTGTTAGTGATTTGAACTCTCGAGATAAGGTATGGTTATCAACTATATTTGTCCTTTGAGATGGAAAAAATTGAATATATGAATTCTGTGACGTTCATTGGAAATTGTAGGATCCTCTAAAGTCAATACACTTTAGTAATTCAAATCCTATTTGCCATGCATTTGATCCGGATGCAAAGGAAGGGCATGATTTGCTCATTGGGTTGAGTTCCGGGGATGGTAAATTTCTCTCTATATGACATGCAACTTGAATCTTCCACTGCACACTTTACCTACAATGTCTGCTTTGCAGTTTATTCGGTATCTCTACGTCAGCAAATGCAAGATATTGGGAAGAAACTTGTTGGCGCACAACATTACAACAAGGATGGTTCTGTTAACAACAGGTAAAGCTCTGAACTCAACTGTCTTTGTTATTCTTATGAATACTATTTTGGAATTGTAGCACTTCTCTTTATTTTATTTATCTTGTCGTTTTGGAATAGTGTTAATGGTCTGGACTTGACATCCTATTTTTGTGTTTTCTTTTGTTAAATAGATGAATACTCATAGCTGTGTCATGTATGCTTTTACAGCTAGTATAATTGCGGGTTTCCTGGAATGTTCTTCGAGAACTATTAGAGTGACAAGTTTTTCCTACTAATAAAGCTGGAAGCTAAGATTCTTAGTTGCTTATGTTTGTGATTGGTTGTAAATGGAAGTCTTCTTTGGACGTTTGCACAATCTTAGTATAAGTTTAATTGGATGGTGAATGTAGTTGTGGTGGTTATTTCACAATTTTATTTAGGCCAGTCATTAAATGCTTATCATAATTGTTGGAATATAATCCAGAGACATTGCTTTTTGGAACGCATTTTAAGGACCCAATTAATGATTATAGTTTTTTAAAGAATTCCACGTTATTGTTTTGAGAAAACTTGTCAAGTTTCATAAATAATACTTGTAGAAGTAACGACAAGTAGTGTACAGACATTCCTATTTGCGTTGGTGATGGATGCATTGACACGGTATATTTAAGTTGAAATTCCATGGTGTATGTTATTTGTAAATGACATAGTACTGATTAATGAGACACGCAATAGAGTTCTATAGAATGGTGGTTAGGTTGACTTTGTTGTATGGGGTGGAGTGCTGACCAGTCAAGAACTTCCACATTCATAAGATGCAAATTACAGAAATGGGGATGATGAGATAAATGTGTGAGTTACTAGGAGTGATAAAATTAGGAATGAGAATATTCGAGCCAAGGTGAGAATGACCTTTCTTGTGGACAAGATGAGGCAGCGAGGTTGAGATGGTTTGGGTATGTGAAAAGGCGATGTGCAAATGCTGCGGTGGCAAGGTGCGAAAGATTGGATGTAATGGGCATGAGGAGAGGTCGAGGTAGGCCGAAAAAAGTATTGGGGAGAAGTGATTAGACATGACATGGCACTTTCAACTTATCGAGGACATGGTCTTAGATAGGAAGGTGTGGAGATCGCGAATTATGAATAGAAGTTTAATAGATAGTCGAGTGTTGTCTTACTTTTTGACGGGTTTAGGCTTGGTGGTGTCTATCGTAGTTCTAGCCTTATACTTGTAGTGTTTTGCATTTGATTTCTATCAGCACCTGTTATTTATGGTGTTTTGATTAATGCACTATTTTGTTGTTAGTGTTTCGTTATTAGTTACTATGTTTTCTTCTTTATCATTTTTCCTTTTCATACCTACTTTGATTTGTTGTACTCAAGCCAACGGTACTCCTGAAATAATCTCTCTACCTCTACGAGGTAGGCATAAAGGTTTGCATACATTCTATCCTCCCAAACCTCACTTATGGGATTCACCGTGTTTGTTGTGTTGTAGTAACAATCAGTAGGTTAGAAGCACATTCTACTATTTTATAAACGTAGTGCCATCCTAATTCAAAGTTCTAATAGGGATGCTTCAATACTTTTGACCCTGCTGCACCCCCTTCTGGTTTGTGTACTAAGGGAAAAGAAAGAGAATCATTACAGTCTTTGTAGTATGAGAATGATCAATCAACTAGACCTCACTCCAAACTAGTTGGGAAATATGAGGATAAAGAGACGAACTATTTTAGAATTTTTTCAGTTTTTTAAAATCTCACCGAGGCAAACAACCTGAAGCTCCGGGGACAACCCAGATACAATTAGAGTTGTGATATTAGTGCCATGAACAGGCTATAATACTTTTGAATTATTTCCTTCCCTTCCGTTCCTCCCACCCGCTTCCTCAATAGTCATAGTGCTTCCTGCGTCATGGAATATTTCAAAGGCGAAATACATAAGTAGCTAGTTAAAGATGTCAGTCAGTTACCAACATAGATACCTTAACTATCCTTGTGACCAAATAGACCCTCTCATTAGCGTAAGTGTAAACTGCTTTTTAGCGTGTTGGATATATTTATAATCTATTTCCAACTGTTAAAAACCTATAAATTCCTTAGTTACCCTTAATATCTGTCAACATTTTCTCTCCCTTCACACCTTTACCGTTGCCGTCACCAGTACCACCACCACCACCACCACCAACATACCCAGTGGAATCCCACAAGTGGGGTCTGAGGAGGGTAGAATATACAGGTCTGCTAACTTTTATCTCCTTTGACTACCTTTAGCCTCCATCATCCACCACTCCAAAGCCCTCCCTCAATAAAATCTGTCAGCTTCAATACAGAAACAAATTCTCTGTATATTCTTCACATGATGTTCATACCATTAACTCCACAGACATTCAATAATCAGACAACCACCAAGAAGCCATTCTTCTCTGCCATAGCTCCATTGCCATAAAACTCTAGCGCTGCGTCTTGACTGCCTCTAGCTTCACTCATCAAAGACCACAGAACCACGCTAACAAAAAAAGGAAAAATATTGGCAGACCACCCGTCACTGCCATTGGTGGAGACATCACCTTCACTGCACGACCACCTCCATATTCAATTTTCAAGAATTTGTTTAAAAGCTTAACCAAAATCAGGCAATTCAAATGAACAATTTCTTCTCCCACAGCACATCCTCCACCTCCACCTATCTTTGATTTTCTTTTACCACCACAACTAAAAGAAAGATTTGATTACGTTACCAGTTTCAAAAAAAAAAAAAGAGAATATTTGATGTCCATCTCTCTGTTTTTTCTTACCATGGCAAACACCAACTTTTCGAACTGGATTTTGCGAACTTTCAAGATTCAAGGAGGATTGAGGATTATAAGAAGAAAGAGATTGCTGTGGCGGTTGGGTGGCAGTGTGGTGGTAAATTTTAGTCGACACATGTAAAATTTGGTTCGGGAGATCCATGTAGTGGTTGATGATGAATAATAATGGGAGTGGTGTTTGGTAGAATTTATGGATGATGAAGAGAAGTGTGAGAAAGCTGGTGGTCATTTTGCAGGACGAAGAAGAAAGTGGGGTGGGGTTTCTAATTTTTTTCTTTTTAAACTTGGATGCATTTCTTCTTTTCCTTAAAATTTCATGTGTCGTCCTTTGATTTGTCAACTGCTACATTATCTGCAATTGTAACTCTCATGTAAGTTCTATCGTACCCTGGGTGTTCACGAGTCACATCTTATGCCAACAAGAGATGTCTATATCTTGTCACAGGGATAGTTAAAGTGTCTATCTGATCTTTGGTGACAACTTTAACTGTCGATCTATGTATTTTGCCTATTTAAAAAAGACAAGTAGCTTAAGGGTTTTGTATACCGAAGATAATCTTTACTTTTTCAGAATTAGAGGGTGTTTGGGTTGGCTTTTTAAAAATGGCTTATAAGTTTAAAGCTAAAAGCCATAAGTTGGGATTTAGGAATATCCAACTTGTGGCTTTTAGCTTATTTTTGTACTTTTGTGGCCTAAGAATAAGTGCTTAAAAGCACTTTTATTTTTCTCAAACACTACAAGAAATAGAAAAAGAGCTTAAAAGCCTAGAGCACTTGAAATAAGCCAATCCAAACCCCCTCTTAATATTTTCTTTTGTTTTTGACCAACAATGTACTAGTATTTCAATTTGATGGGTGCCTATAATGATGGGGCAGATTTAATTTATTGCTTTGCCTTTCAACAGTCGGTGTACTAGTATCGCTTGGGTACCTAACAGTGATGGTGCTTTTGTTGTTGCTCATGCGGATGGGAATTTTTACGTCTATGATAAGGTAAGTGTTGAAACTAATTTGGAGTGTACCAATTTCAGGTCCTTTTCAATGATCCGCATATTTCTACTTTTCTTAGACCAGTGTGCATTTTTGTTGTCATATTTCAGAGTAAAGACGGATCTGCTGATCCCTCATTTCCAGTCATCAAAGATCAAACCCATTTTTCAGTTGCCCATGCACGTTATAGTAAGGTATTTTGCTTGTGAATATAGTTCTTTCTGCAGTGTTTGATGATGTGCCCCTGGTATCAGTACTGAGATTATCAATTTCCTGTTTACCTTCAACCATTTGCAGATTTCTTTGTTCATATTCCCGCTTTTCTTTTAAGAACAACATTCTAACCTTTTTAGGATAGCTATCAGAAAGCACAAGCATCTTCTTTCTTGGAGATAAACAAGGTGGATGAAAGGCATATATACATTCATCTATGTTGAGGCTATTATTTAATAAGTAATAAAGTCTCTGTTTGTAAATCAAGTTATCTCTCAGATATTAAGTATGAAACAAAATTAATCATATCTTGAAATGATTAATATTGCAAGTATGAGTATTACTTACAATGTATGTGTTATGTTATACATTGAAATTAAGGCTGAGCGAAATGGATGGCAGAGTTGTCAAAGGTGAAAAATTTAGAAAAACACCAAGGTCTGCTGGGCTATTAAGCGTAGAACCCATTTAGAGAAGGGATATGGTTATGAAGAGAGAAAGTGTGTGTGTATCTATTAGATAGGAAACTCAACTAAATAAATAAACTCAAGTGTTTAGACAAGAACTGAAGAGAACTAGAATTAAGAATAGGAATAAGCATTATGCCAGTCAAATTGAAAAACATTTTATAAATTCTGACTTAGATGTAATGATGCAAGTTAAAGTTTTATTATAATTAGTTTTTAATTCATCATGGTGTAGGGCGATCCTCATAGTGGAGTTTAAGCCTAAGGTTCATGTATATAAATGTTATCAGTGCCAAGCCTATCTCTTTTCTTTGGGTTACCTACTGTTGGTTCTCCATATTGCACTCCGCGCTCTTACTATCTAGCCTAGGTGTGCGAAGGAAGTGGAGGTTAGAGTTCCACAATCCACACGGTTGGGGATTGCCTAGTCTTGTTACATGGTGTTGGGCAGGCTTTACCTGATTAGGTTGATTTTTAGGTTGAGATAGTCCCAAGTTCATTTTCAGCTATTCATAATATGTTGTTAACAATCGCCTATAACTTTGCTAAATATATTTTGGCGTCTAGTATTTTTCTCTAAAGATTGAGGTCATACCGTCATAGTGATGAGGCATTATGTCTTAAGGGGTCTTTCGGTAGATTGTATAAGAATAGTACCGAATAAGATGTATTAATGATGCTGGGATTATCTTGTGAACCACAAAACAAAGTGGCAATTTTTAAATTATTTTACAAATCAATTTTCTATTTAATAAAATAAGAGGTTATTAGCCTTGGAAATTTTTACCCACCCCCTAATATTACCTTGGAATTTTTTTCCATTTATGACTTTCATATTACTAAAATAACAACATTCTTAGAATTCCACAAGTAGGGTTTAGGGAGGGTAGGATGCTTTCATAGTTATCCTCAGCACAAAAACATTAAAGCAATGCTGAGATTATTTCTTATCCAGTGTTTGGGTTGGTGTATTGAGGCTAGTTTTATCTTTAATAATGCTTATCCTTTATTAGTAACCCTTGTATTGGTAACACCATGATTTGCTATGTATATCCTATAATACTAAATAGGGTGTAAAACAAATATGTGTGTTAGTTATACATCGTTAGAAAGTCTTACCAAAACAAAGGATTAAATAATACCATGCCTAATATATGTATTATTTGCTCTAATAAATCCTACCAAACAACCCCTTAGTATCTTCGTGCGTGTGCTAATGCACCACCTAAGTGAAGCACACAAATTGGACTTGCCTAGATTAAGGAGTTTAACGTGCCTCAAATGAGCCTTTAACAACACTGCAAGATGGTTGGGCTTATAGCGCATTTCCTTGAAATCACTGAAATCCTGCACATTAGTGTAGAAGTTATATTACCAGATTGTGCGATCAGGGAAAAAAGTTTTAATTTTTGCACTCTAGTCTCTAGGTAATACTTTTAAACTTACGATTTGATGTTATTCAAGTGGATTTAGAATCACTATTTGAGTTATCATCTATTATGTAACCTTTGCTAAGCATTTGCACAAAAAATATTACACACCAACAAATGTAGCAAATTAGATGATATTTTCCCTGGAACTTCATTACAAGCAAATCACTAGGACCAACTTGAGGCATATGCAAATTGTTAGGCATTAGGTTACTCACTTCTTGGCAGAATCTATCTTTGTGGTCTGGTTGGTAAGCAAAGACATATTTATGTTTTTTTAGTATTAAATTTTAGAAAGAAGGAAAAAAAGAATCTTGTGTGAGACATGCCCTTGTTTCCAACCAAAGACATTCTATTTGATTTAGAATTGTATTTCCTTTACTTCTGAAGGAGATATTGTTATCATCTCCTTCAAGAAGAGAGGAGAGAAAGAGATTAACAACCTCATATACAGAGTGTTTCGGTTGAATTGCCTTAATCTTTGACCAATCATAATGAGCCACATTCAACAATTGGGGCTTCTGGTCCTCCTTCTCTGGGAACAAGAAAAATTGATGTCCATTGTCATGCCTCCATCCTGTGGCTTTAGTTCCGATAGTGCAGCAGTTCTCTTTGCGTAGTTTCAAAGTTATTGTGGGCACAACTTAGAGGGTGTTAATCTCTTGTCTATAATCAATGTTCTTTTCTTATTTCTTCCCTACTTCTCCCCTTCTTTTCTTGAATCATCATCTAAACTTTCATTCATTGATGGAAAATTCTGTATCAGTAATACTATGTTTTGATTGACTGCGTAAGAAAAAATAATATGTGAAACAACTAATGCAACATTTAGTTTATGGTACTAAACTTCGCATGGCCAATGCATGTTTAAATCCACATATCCATGCCGATACACAGGAATTTATGTATTACTTTACGCGAAAGGATGCAGAACAAGAATAAGTTTATTAGAAAAACATAGATAAGAGTACCTAAAAACAAAAATGTTCATAAAGAGGTAATCCCCAACCCCACACAGCAATTCCTACATCATTGCTTACGCATAGCAGTTCTTGCATTATTATGTCAATGCAAGCAATCCCCACACTGTTATTCACAGCTAAATAACTCCTACATAACCTGTCCGTGAACCAAATAATTGAGAAAGAAGCAAGTTTATTGCTTAGTGTCAATGTTAACATAGTTCCAGTTTCATCTTCCTAAACACTGGACCAGCTCTTTCGATTATATGTTAACAAGCACATTCTATGTGTATCTTGTCTGGAATAAGAACACTTAGTTTGCTTCTGCTCTACCAGAAGTAAATAAATGCCTTGGACTCTTCTGTTAGTTTATTAACCATTCATTCATTGTGGCATTTCATTTAATCTCCTAATTGATTGTGCTACAACAACAACATACCCAGTGAGATGAAAAATATTTGACTTTCTGGATCTCAATCTAAGAACTGCAGTTTTAAGTTCTTCCTTCACATATTTCCGTTTGGCTTTTATATGCAGAATCCTGTAGCTAGATGGCATATTTGCCAAGGGTCCATTAATAGCATTGCTTTCTCAACTGATGGGGCATATATTGCAACTGTAGGGAGGGATGGTATTTTCTTCATCAGATGACTTGTGAAGCTATTAATTCTTTTGTTGTGATGAGTTACCTTTACTGAGTATGACTGATCTAATGCAGGTTATCTGCGTATATTTGACTACAAAAATGAACAGCTTATATGCGGTGGAAAAAGCTATTATGGTGCTCTATTATGTTGTGCTTGGAGGTGAGTGTTTATGTTTTTTGTTCATGGCATATTTTCACTTTTGCCTTTTGGACCTTGCTGTATTCGCCCACCCCCCACAGATTCCCACAAACAAAGGAATGCATGTTGTTTTTAATGTTTTGGCTAGAAAGAGTATCTATACTGAGAGTACATGAACAAACAGCATGGATGGAAAGTACGTTTTAGCTGGTGGAGAAGATGACCTAGTTCAGGTTTGGAGCATGGAAGAACGCAAAGTTATTGCATGGGGCGAGGGGCACAGTTCTTGG
Organism: Solanum sejunctum; assembly: GCA_025642045.1. Taxonomy (NCBI): domain Eukaryota; kingdom Viridiplantae; phylum Streptophyta; class Magnoliopsida; order Solanales; family Solanaceae; genus Solanum; species Solanum sejunctum. Next base: position 22,513,533 of record JAOTQJ010000002.1, read on the forward strand.
GTGAGTTTCAAGCAGTTATAACTGGTTTCTGTGTAGCGTTCATGCCTTATTCTCTTAACTTGTGTCTGGCAGGTCAGTGGTGTGGCATTTGATTCATATTGGTCAGCGCCAAATTCAGATGGTACAGATGAAAATGTGGTCTACCGTTTTGGTTCTGTTGGTCAGGTACATGTTCAAAATAAAAAAAACTCATATTATTGAGTTTGTGTCTTACTGGTTTGCTTGGTCTTTTATTTGCTCATTCAAGATTGAATGTTTCTGTGTTCCAAAATATTTACCTCGCCTTGCTATGATCTGTTTCAAGGTGTATCTGCTTACATCTCCTTTCTAGCTGTTTTTGACATTATGCTCCTTTTGTAGGACACACAATTGCTCTTATGGGATCTGGAAATGGATGAAATTGTAGTACCAATGCGCCGTCCTCATGGTGGATCACCTACTTACAGCACCGGAAGTCAGTCATCTCATTGGGATAGGGCTTGCCCTGTTGGTACGCTGCAACCTGCTCCAAGCATGCGAGATATTCCAAAGCTATCACCGTTGGTCACTCATCGTGTTCACACTGAACCACTCTCTGGTGTGATGTTTACAAATGAATCAGTCCTTACTATCTGCCGTGAGGGGCATATAAAGGTTTGGGTGAGACCAGAGTTTGGTGAAACCCAAACTAGCAATTCGGAGTCTTTACTAAGTACAAGTTTGAAGGAGAAGCTATCAATATCAGGAAAAGTAGTTAATTCCAAGTTACAAGCAATGACCTAACAGTAATCACATTGTGTGTGTGTTTCGGGGAGGGGGTTGCAGAAACGGTGGATTCACTAAATGGAGCTCCTTTTTGCAAATGTCAGTAACCATTTATTTATCTTCAGATTTGCTTGCACTGAGATTATACAACTAATTGTATAGCGAACAATGAAGATGCTGCCAGGAGCAGCAAGAGATTAGAAGAGTGTCGAAGCAGCTTGTAAGTATGATAGGCAAAAATAATTTGAGGTTGGTCTCTTGAGATATGTAATTCCTTGTTCTCCACCACTTCCCTCCGTTTGACTTTTTCCCCTTTCTTCTCAGCCAATTTTGCTAAGAAACTGTTGGTAGACAAATGACATATCGGATTACCTCATCATATGAGCATTATGTAGGCTGGCGATCTATTTATTTGGAGCTCTTTGCCATTGAATTTTTCTTTTGCCTGTTGTTTAAGTGAGCGATGATCGTTTAGACTTTCTTTTTCTCCTCAATGCAGTACTTCTGTGCAGAGTTTGCTTTTAGAAAATTCGATTTGTTGTTATGTTGGTGTTCATTTGCATTTGGACTCTGGAAATTTGGATGAATTCTTGCTAAAGCTATAGCCTGCTAAGAACAGGATTTGGTGTAATATTGGTAGGTGAAAATTCACCTGGAGTTTGTGTATGCGCCATGGTTTTTTTGGTTATAATTATCATCTATTATCCATTGTGTTTCGTGTTATTTCGCTGTTACTGCTCTTTTTTTTAAAAAATGATTTGTATTGTTTTTCTTTCGAGTTGCTTTGTTTTCTTCACTGTTGTATTTCCTTTTCTGTAACTACTTTGATTTGCTGCATTTCTGAAGATCTTTCATAAACAACTTTTTTATCACCGCGAGGGGTTGTCATGGTGGAAAAGAGGGGTGGAGTTACGAGTTTGGCACAATCAAGTAATTTTGGCTCAACTCTTGTATTTGAATAAAAACAGAAGTGCATTTAATATGTATAAATAATCTGTACAGAATCTTGAAAACAAACAAATTGTAGTTATTTGGTGTTTTGTTTAATTTAATACAATTCAAAATCAGCAAATTTCCATCTGCCTTCTTATGGTAACCCTGCAGACTTTTTACATATGTGCTGATGCTCATTTATTTTCTGAACAGCCAAAGTATGGGGAGAAATACAATATTTAACTTCAATGTATTGGTCTCTCCCCTGGAAAAAAGGAAAAAGGAAATGTTAAAAAGGAACATCCGAAAAGGTTACAAAGCATATATAATTTTGACTTGACACTTTTATGATAAAAAAGTTTCTAAAACTTGTGTGGTATTAAATATGTGTGATTATAAAACTTGTTAGGACAACTATAAAAGCTTTTCATTAAGGGGTAAAATACAGAATCAATAAACGTACAGCATTTGTTGGCCTACTTGTGGAAAATTCCATTTTCAATCACTCTGTACTTTCCAGGGTTTTCCTTTCGGGTTATTCTGAGAAGATAAAGGAAGAGAAGAAAAAATAGAAGAGGTAAACAGCAATATATTTAGATGCGGAGACAACATTTTAACTAAATGAATTTTGATTTTAGAACAAAAGTTACCGAATTCAGCAAAACCTGTATCGAGACTTGTAGCTCAGCCATGTATATATACAAGAGGGGTACACAAGGGTGGTTGTCACGACTCGTTAACTTCAGCATCTTCGCTGACCTTAATCTCCAAGAATCGCTCTACTGGCTGACGACAAATAGGACAACGATTTGTCTGAAACCTCAAAACTTCTGCACATCCGCTGCACATGCACTGGATTTAAGATGCACACTTAGTTTTAATATCCATCAACAGTGTTGCATAAAAGTCATGTGAACAAGAAAAACAGAGCAACAACAATTCCATATATGACTACTTCCATTCAACAAATTCCAATAAGGCAAGCAATGAAACTGATGCACAACTACTGAGGAGTTTTGCAAGCGTTTTTAGGCGAAAACAAGCGTTTTTAGTAGTAGTAGAAGCCGTTTTTCAGAAGATAAAACATTTCTGGAACGTTGACCAAACACCTATTGCTGCTGTAATATTGACAAGAATACTTTTCACATGGGCTAGCAAAACACAGATTGCTACTCTCCAGAAGTATCTTCCAGAAAAGCGCTTCCGACAAAAAAAAAACTTTTTAAAATAAGCTGATCTTGGAATCTCGGCCAAATAGGTTATTAATTGTTAGATCAATGGTGAAGTTAGAATTTTCATGAAAGGGGTTCAAAATATGAAAAATTAACATATGAAGAATCCATAGAGGGTTCAACATGTATTATATATGCTTACAAAAAGTATAGAAGGGGATTCGGACGAACCCCCTTGACCCTACTTGGCTAACCCTGTGTTAGATATGCATGCTATATACAGTCTCATATTGAAGCGGTAAATTTCTTTTCCACTCTAGTCGTTCTATTTCATATCTAATATTTTCTACTTTGGAGATGATATTTTTGAGGTGAGGGTCTTCCGGAAACAACCTCTATATATCTATGAGATAGTGGTAGGGTCTGCATATATTTTACCTTCTCTAGACCTCACTTGTGGGATTTCACAGAGTATGTTGTTGTTGTTCTTGCATCTTAATAAGAGGTAGAGAACATGAGTTACAAGGGAAAAGAAGCTGAGGTAATATTTTAAGGACTGGGAAGAATGGTTTTTGACAAGCTAGATACAAGTGCAGCTGCAGAAACTATAAGATAGGTCACATTATAACAGTGCATTCAAGATTAACATATTGATGAAGAACACTCCTAAAATTCGATAACAAAAAAGCATTAAGAACACTAAAATCCATACCATGTGGCGGCATGGAAGTACAGTAGTGTCCCGAGGTTCAGTAAGGCATACAACACATTCCTTCCCATTATCAGTTCCATCACAGGTCCTATCAACTGAATTTCCTATGCCATAAATCTCTTGCAGTTCATACCTCATTCCATTGACCAAGAGAATTTGCTTCACCACCCTAACTCTGAATTCGCCTTTGTCCTTTTCGAAAACTGCTTGAGTAATCTGGGAATTTGTGGTCACAGACACTGCATTTCCATCCTCTGCTTCACTCTGGGCATCTTCGAATGCCACTGCCTTTATCGCCAGCTGATATACATCTGCATCACCGTCTTTTGACAATTCCGCCTCTTCAAACATGGAAGGATCAATGCCAGTTCCAGAGGATTGCCTGAATTTCTGAGATAAACCTTTTTGAAATTTAATGGTTATTGGTGGAAGTATACTTTCCTTCATAGGAGTCAAGCTACAATCTTCACCTTCTTTTGCAAAGAAAATGACAGTCAAGCTGCAATTGAACCAAAAACAAAAAAGAACTTTTTACTATCCCAGAGTTGACAATGTCATACAGAAGCGGAGCCAGAATTTTTACTTTCTTGGTTCTAAATTACAACTTTTTGCCAGAAAATAATACATGTTGACAAACTTAAATGCATCTCAATAAAGGTGACCAGTATGTTTAATAAACCTAGCTATTATGTATGCAAGTTTTACCCCGATGTTGTTGTTTCAGATATACACACTCAACTCAAAAGAAGTATAATCAAATCAAGATTTAAAAGAACGAAATAAACAAAGTAAATGAAGCAACATGTAATAATAAAATTGAAGAATAAGATACCATGTGAATACTAAATAATACGTACTACTACTAAATAAAGAGAAGATGAGAATAGGGTTATAGCCATAACAAAATACCGGAAAAATTCTTTTGCCTAAAATGTTTTTATAGGAAATCGTTTTTCATCATGTTAAATACACAATATGTCTATTTTATAATCAAGCAAGTTCTTTTTATTGTTTAATTATTGGAAAAGGTAGAAATAGAAAGAAGTATATATTTCTTTGTGCTTGTTTCAATATATGGACATAACATGCAAAGTTACATATTTTTTTTTTAATTGGGGGTAGGGGAATGAGAAAGAGAGGGGATTATGATGCGAAAAATGAACTCTCAACCAAAGCTACTAAAATTTCCCATATGTAAATTTACGCAAATTTAATAATCAATAATGATTGTGGTGAAGGGCAAGTACTCCATTTCAATTTAGAGTCAGAGTTAATTTGCCCAAAACAGATATCGAACATCAATAGAGAAAGGATAATGTTTACCTTCCAGGTACAGCTGCATCAAAATCGAAAGCTATGAGATATTTGCCGGGGTTAGATTCATCAGACTGTATCCGTAGAGTCTCCTTCTTCAGATTAACATCATTACGGATCGTCACAGTTTTTTGGTGCTCAACATAGGGTGCAGGCGTGGGAGGAGGTATCATGGGCCCACACAGGTAACCGCCGTTAACCCAATTTGCATAAGTAGGATCCATATGGTAGGGGGAAGGCTGTTCGTACGACGGCATTACCGGCGGATAATAACCCGGGTACTGATAATACGGTGTCGCATTAGGATTTGGCTGATAAGGATATGGTGTCGTAGCTGCGGCATATACGTAGCTGTTACCAGTGATATAAGGTTGCGGCGGAGGTGGGTGGCTCCTGTAAGTTCTTCTCCGGCCATTTCTGCTTCCGGTATTACCCATTTACAAAATTTCTACCCTTTTACCCAAAAATTGAAATGAAAAAAATAAAATAAAATCAAAATTGGTCTCACGAAGGCTTATGGGTAAAAGGGATTAATTCGTTTTGTATTAATGACGAATTCAGAAGGCAAAGGGTGAAATATATTATATGTGGATTAATTGAATGGAATAGCAATTTTAAGTATATGTATGAGTGATTGGCTTATAAGTTTTCTTCGTTACAATTTTTTCATCATTTTCTTCCTTGCATGGATGATCAATTTTATAAAACTACAAAGCGTAAAAGTTACTACTAAAAATAATATAATATGTGACTTTTATCCCATTTTACTTTGATTAGCAATGTAACACATTTTCCTACTATGTGTATACTAGATGCAAATAATATCCATGTTCCTATGTTGAAAATTTTCATTTCTGAAACGTATGTTCGGATGGTTCTTATGTATTTTCTTATAATAATATTGTACTATATTGTGTTGTATTGTATTATATTGTTTTAATGAATGAAGTGTTTGAATAGATTGTACTGTTCTCCAGCGTTACATACATAATATCATACATACTAAATCGATCATTGCATAAATTGAATCTTTTCATTGTCACCTAATGATGAATTTAAATAATACAATATAATACAATACAATGGGTACTAACCAGCCAAACAAGGGGGAAGCGTCTACCCTAGGGGCGGAGCTATATTCCTCCAAGAGTGGTCAGATGAATATCCTTTGTCAAAATTTTTTCTGAGTATATTGGCTAAATATAGATATTCTGATATATATATATGAATTTAGTTGGGAGCTTTGAGTGGAAATGAAAAAATGAGAGTATATTGATCTGTGTAGTATCTGTACAGCAGGGTGTATTTATACACATACTTAATTCCCACACTATTTACAATGTAACTTCACCACATGTTATTAATTCCCAAAACTAACTTCAACTAATCCTAACTAATTAGTGTAACTAACTAACTAACTAATTAATTGAAACAGCTAACTAATAGATTAGTTGACTAACAGTGTTAGTTAGTCTCTCTAATACTCCTCCTCAAGCTGGATGTATTGAAGAGATTCAATAATCCAAGCTTGCTTAGTAGGAGGTCATGCTGTGTTCTTCCCAAAGCTTCAGTGAGCAAATCAGCCTGCTGATCCTTAATGTTGATGTAGATAGTCTTGATGAGCCCCTTTTGGATCTTTTCTCTAATGAAATGGCAATCTATTTCTATGTATTTTGTGCGCTCATGAAATATTGGATTGGCAGCAATCTGCAATGCTGATTTGTTGTCACAGAAAATGAATGTTGTTTCTGTCAAATTCACATCTAACTCCTTGAACAAGCTTGTGACCCATACAATCTCAGCTGTTAATGCAGCCAAACTTCTGTACTGTGCCTCTGTGAAGCTTCTAGACACTGTATGTTGCTTCTTGGACTTCCAAGAACTGAGGGAATCACCAAATTACAGAACAAAACTAGTGACTGATCTCCTTGTGCTGGGGCATGCAGCCCAATCTGCATCACAATGTCCATTTAGTTGAGGCTTCTAATTTGAGCTCATAAGCAACCCTTTTCCAGGTTCCATTTTGATGTATCTGATTACTCTCAATGTAGCCTTCCAATGTGATAACTTGGGTCTTTGTATGAACTGACTTAGAAGCTAAACTATAAAAGCTATGTCTGGCCTTGTAATGGTGAGATAGAGTACTTTCCCAACCAAGCTTTGATACCTTGAAATGTCCTCATACACAGTGTCTGGATCAAACTCAACACTAGTCAACTTCTGATTGCATTCCAGTGGTGTCATGCTAGGCTTGGCATTCCCTAAACCTGCTTCAGCTATCAATTCTAGTGCATATTTCCTCTGATTCATCAATATGCCCTTTTGGACCTCATAAACTCAATTCCCAGAAAATACTTAAGCTCACCCAAGTCCTTAATCTTGAAGTGACTATGTAAAACATGCTTGGTCTTCTCTATCAATTTTACATCATTTCCTGTGAGTAATAGATCATCAACATACACTAAGACTATCATCAGTCCACCATCCCTTTTCTTTATGAATAAGGAATAATCTAGATAGCTCTGTAAGTAGCCTGAACTCAACAATGCTTCAGTTAACTTGGCATTCCATTGCCTTGAAGCCTGCTTAAGTCCATATAGAGATTTCATTAGCTTATATACAAATTTTTTTCCTTCTCATCACTGTAGAACCCTTTAGGCAATTCCATGTATACCTCTTCAAGTAGATCCCCTTGTAGAAATGCATTGAAGAAATTCATCTGAAAGATGTTCCAATTCTGGGTAGCAGCCAATGCTATGATAGATCTAACTGTTGTCGTTTTTACAACTGGAGAGAGTGTCTCTTGGTAGTCAATTTCCTCAGTTTGGCTGTATCCTTTGGCCACTAGTCTGGCCTTAAATCTATCAATCTGACCATTAGCTTTGTATTTGATCTTGTACACCCATTACAACCAATAATATTCTTTCCTTTAGGCAGTTTAACTATCTCCCAGGTTTCATTTTCTTCTAGAGCTTGCACTTCCTGTTGCATAACATGTATTCACTTGTTGTCTTTGGCTGTTTCCTCAGAAGTTCTTAATTCAACCTCTGTGGAGAATATAGAGGGGTAGGCTTTGTACTTGGATAATATTTGTCATAGGAAACATAGTTACTCTGAGAATGATCGTGAGTTCTAGTTGTCTGAGTCACATAATCCTTCATCTAAATAGGGGGATGAGAGTTTCTGATAGACTTCCTAGCTGGAACTTCCTCAGTTCTTCTAAGTACCAATTCAGCTGTAGTAATGACCATTATCAGTCCTTATCTTCTTAGCATGTCTATCAAATTGAGTTCTTACTAATGTCAAAAATGATTTCAGCATTGAAAACACATCATTTTTCAACTTGAGTAGATATAACCAATATATTCTTGAATGATCATCAACTATGGTTAGAAATAATCTGAAACCATTATGAGTAGCAATCCTGTAAGGTCCCTATACATTAAGATAAATCAAGTTAAAAACAGCTAGTGCTCTAGACATACTCAAGTAAAAGGGTAATCTAGTCTATTTGGCAAGTGGACAAACAGAACACTTACTACATTCATCACTATCATTGAAACTATTATCTATGGATAGATGTTGCAACACTTTTATAGATGGACGTCCCAATCTGTTGTGCCACAACAGCTTGTCTGTACTGGTGTGTTGTGTCATTAACACTGTTTGATTCCTCTTGTTCTCCTCACACTGTTATGTATTAGGGAGATAGTATAGTCCATCAACTTCTTTATCAATCCCCTTCACCTTTCCATTAGAGAGGTCCTGAAGCACAAAGAACTCAGAAAAAAATTAACTGAGCAATTTAATTGCCTTGTCAACTTAGACATTGAAAGTAAATTATGCTTGAATGCAGGTACACCAACACATTTTCTAATATATTTTCATAACTGTGTTGCAAGAATCAGTATGTGATACTTGTGCAGTCTCACCATTGGGCAAATGCACCACTTTATTGGCACAATTAGATGCATGACAAAGCTTACTCAGCTTGTTTGTCATGTGACAAGTAGCATCTGAGTCAACTATCCAATTACCTTCTCCTTTCTCATCCTTTATCTGTGTGCTGTCATTACTTACAGACAAAACATTGGATATGGTGATCATACCTGCCATATTTGCCATGTTATCTAGTTCCTTGCTTGAGCTTGAGCTTGCTTCTTCTTTCTCCAACATGTGCAGAATCCTACTGTACTGTCCTGGAGTAAAGAAAGGCTATGTGGACATGATTGTGCCAGACTCAATGTTCTTTTCCTTTATCATAGGGACAACAGGAGCAAGATCATCCCTCAATTCCATCTCATTTTTGGAAGTGGCTACATGATTCACCTACATTCTGTTATTCTGTATCACATTAGGTCCTGATTTCTTCTTAAACTTTCAATCAGTTGGATAGCCAACAAGTTTGTAGCAGATATTCCTAGTGAATCCATGCATCCTACAATGATCACATAACATATTTCAATTCCCTTTCTGCTTGAAATTGCCTTTGTTATTACCTGTGTTACTACCTTTTCCTGCATAGAGTGCCAACTGATCATTACCTCTTGCATAGAAATTTTCCTTTCCAAGATACATTGCCATAGATTCATTCACTTATCCATTTACTTTGAATCCAGCATTCACACGCTGACTTTCATCAAAGATAATCATAACATAAGCTCTACTCACATTAGACAAAGGATTCATCATGAGGATTTGGCTACGAGCATGACTACACACTTCATTTAATCCCATTAAAAAGGTAAATAGACGCAAGTTTAAATGTGATCAACATATACTCTGGGTTTGTCACAATTACAGGTGGAGGCACTAAAACATCAAACTCGTCCCCCAAAAGTCTCATTTTAGTGAAGTATCCTGAAATAATCATATTACCTTGATTTAATATGCAAATTTCTCGATGAAGCTGATAGCTCCTAGATCCATCAACTTTGTTGAATCTCTCACTCAGATCAGCCCAAACCATTGCTGCATCTGAGGCATACACGATTCCACTTAGCAGCTCTTTCGACATTGTGTTCATGATTCATGCAAGCACAAATGCATTGCACTTCTCCCACTGCTCCTCCAATTCAGGTTTGTAATGAGATTTCTTACATGTTCCGAGAACAAATCCCAATTTACTCTTGGCAGGGAGTGTAATCATCATCGATCTACTCCAAAATGAGTAATTCTCAGCTCCTGTGAGCTGGACTGAGGTCAGTAAACTCCCAGGAGTGTTTGATGGATGAAGATAATAGGGAGTGATTCTTGTTCTTCTCCATCGAATCAAGTGTGTCAACAGATATTCTAGTTAAAGTGGAACTCATATCTGTCGTCGCCATCTTCTTACAGATCCTTCATCAATGGCTTCTACTGCTTGCTAATTTTTTGGGAATCAGATCCCGTTGGATCAGCATTGCTCTGATACCATGTGAATTTGGTTGGGAGTTTTGAGTGGAAATGAAAAAATGAGAGTATATTGATCTATGTAGTATCTATACAACAGGGTGTATTTATACACATACCTAATTCCCACTCTATTTACAATGTAACTTCACCACATGGGATTAGTTTTCAAAACTAACTTCAACTAATCCTAACTAATTAGTGTAACTAATTAACTAACTAATTAATTGAAACAACTATCTAACAGATTAGTTGACTAATAGATTGATTAGTGTTAGTTAGTCTCTCTAATAATATATATCAATTGTTGAACACCCTTGATATAAAAATTACCCATCTATTTTCTAAAAGTATGAAATACTCTTGATAAAAATATTGGTTCCGTCCCTGTCTACCCCAATTAGCAAAGTTTCCCGCCAGCTTGACTCAATACATTATATTAAAAGTGATGCTATATAATTTTTTCTCCTTATGTGATATAAAGACTTTGGCATAACATATAAGAATGACCCCAAACTTGGCATAACTTTTTAAGTTGAAACTTAAACTTTCATAGTGCTCAAATATGACCCTCAACTTGGCAATTTCTGAACAAGTAGGCACAGGGTGCTGACATGACACAGTGCGTGCATTACACTCGCGGGGGGATGCGTGAAAGGTCATTTTTTGAATATTCCAATGGAAAAAATGAGTAATTTGATCTTTTTACCCCTACCACATTTTTATATATATATATTATTTATTTTCAAATTAATATATACTTTCTTCTTCTTCTTTTTACTAAAAATACACAAATATTTACTTTTTTCTATTTTTTTTTACACATTTTGACCTTTTTTGATAAATAATGAATTCCAATATTTTTTGCCATTGTAAAAAAAGAGCAATAAAGAAGATTTCTTGGTACGCACATAATCCAGGTCGTTGATTTTTTGAATGTGAAGATGATCGAGTATGATATAACAATTTTTTGTTTAAATTTTAATAATTAAGATTCAATTTTTATGGTTATTTTGTTGTTTATAAACAGGTTGGATGTAAATTTTTTAGGTGGTGTGAAATAAATTATACTGAATATGCTAGAATTGCGATTTCAGGATTATCTAAAAGACTAAATAACGAATTCAAATATTTTTTCCTCTCCATTTTTTCTTACACATTTTTTGTCTTTTTTATAAATAACGAATTCAAATATTTTTTAAAAAATTAAAATTTATAAAATTTGAATATTTTTTGTAAAATTAGAGTTTTGAATATTTAAAATTTTTGTAAAATTAAGGTTTTTAAATTATTTTTTTTGTAAATATATTTTCCTTTTAT
>JAOTQJ010000002.1:22557298-22572105 GCA_025642045.1 Solanum sejunctum
TTTTGTTTCTAAATTAGATTAAATTAAAATTGATTTATTTAATTCATCTTCCATATAAATTGATTATATAAGTTAATTTATATATCTAAGTTATTTTTAATATTTAAAATATTTAATTTTAATAAAATACATGACATATTTAAATTTTTTTAAAATTATATTTGTAAAAGTAATGACTATATTTATTATTTACTATAAATAGTTTATGAAAAGAATAAAATAAAAAGAAAATAATTTAGAAGAAAAAGAAAGAGCAAGAAAAAGAAGAAAAAACCAGGAAGACTGAAAAAAAAGGAAGAAAGAACGAGCAAGGGAGAAAAAAAAAAGAAAAAGCCAAATTTTAAAAAAATAAAAGGAAAAAATAAAATAAAAAAGGATCAAAATAATATAGAAAATATAAACAAACATTAGGGATAAAAAAATACATTTGTTGGTCAAACATAAAAGACTTTTAAGCTAAAAAAAAGTTGGCGGAGATCAACTTTTAACTTTTGACTTATTTTAAATTATTTTAAGTTATTTTAAGCTATTTTAAGCTAATCCAAACACCCTCTTAGAGACGATAAATAGATGTAAACTTTACATTTATCTTAAAAATGAGAGAGAGAGGTTTTTCAATAGATCTTTCAACTGAGACAAAAATAATTAAGAAAAAGACATCACATAATACAACGAGATAATGAATAGTAACAAAATAATAGAAAGTAATAAAATAATATTATAACAAAATAATGTTATAAATCAGCTACCGAAACAATAGATGGTAATATAAGTTGAAGAACAAAAAACTAAAAGAGTAAGCTTACGACTATTAGCAACGATAACAAGACAATGCATTCATACCTACTATTAATACTGTAGGGTTGTACATAAACTAATTGGCTCAGACTTTTTTAATATAAATTAAATTATTTGAGTCAAATTTTTAAATATACAAATCAAAATCAAATCAATAAAATTAGATTTTTGGGGGGATAAAGTCTTCAGATAAACATATAATTAATTTATCCTTCAAATATTCTTAGTCATAGCAAGATACAACTATCTATGGTTTTACTTAAATATATTGCATACCAAATCAATAAAGTCAATTATTTTTATAAAGTCTTCAGACAAATACGTAATTAAATATTTTGTAATTGATTTAGCAAAACATAAGTTTTAAATCTATTGGACTTTCAAATATTTTTAGTCATAGCAAGATATATCTAGGGGCGTTTCTTAAATAAATATAAAATTATGTACTGAAGGATGACAATAATATTCAGCAAAAAAAAAATCACATAAATAAATATTGCATATTAATAAGTCAAAATCATAATTTAAAAGTATTACATCATACTAAACAAACCTAATTAATATTATTAGTGACTTAACATTAAAGTAAAAAATCTAAATTATATTACATATCTTAACCGTCTAAATCAACTCAAAATTTGAACTGAAGAATATATTTAACATTATTGTCATTTTCAATGTTGAATTAATTTTTTTTATTAACATTAGTGGTGATTTGATTTTGATATGAGTTTATTGGAGTTACTAGTATTCATGAGCTATAAAACTTGGGAAACTTATAGAAATTTCTCTAGTTTAGGAGCTATTACTTAGATACATTGTAATTTGTAATATTACAAATCTTACAAGATTTTGTTGTATCCAAATATATATTTGATGCATGAAGTCAAAATGAGATGTAATTTGTTCTAGATATATTGTATTCAAATGAATTCGTATGTGTTTGGGATACATAGACAAATCTTATTTGCCTCTCTCTCATCTCGCTCATCACTATCCTATGAATCTGGTATTCAAAATACGTGTGAATCACACTAAATACACAAAGATACATGTTTTTAATATATCTAATGTGATTCACATGTATATGGGATACATAACTATCTCGCTCGCCTCTATCTTCATTTTTTTTAATTTCAACTATTCATATGATATGTTTATGAACTATGAACACAAAATCAAAAGCACTTTAATACATTTAACACTTCTTTAATTTAACACCACCACAATTTTTATATACCTTGCGTCTAGTCAAAACAGGACAAATGAATTAAAACAAATGGGTGATTGATTTAAAATTAAAATTTTTATCTGCATATAAATTTTAAAATTTTCAAATCATGATCTAAACGCATATCCAACTGACAATCTGAAATCATGACTTCATATCAAATGTCCAAACACAAACTTGACTTCTTATTTCAGATGGAAATATAATTGAATTTATCGAAAATATCTTAGGTATCTTATTAAACTCATATTTAGGTCACCATATTTATTGAGTCGCCCCTGATTATATGTATTAGTTATTTTTTTAAATGTATTTATGTAGATGTTGAGTGAATATTTGAAGAATATAAATAAAGAGGGTAGATAAGAGAAGAGGAAAACAGTTTTTTTAACTGCCAAAACCCCAATAGACTCGGTCCCAAAAATACTCACTGTTTTTAATCCCAATTTATTAATTATTAATACACATAAAAATAATTAAACAAAAAAAGTGTAGATATTATAGATATATACTACTACTTAATTATCATGATTTACGATTTATTACCTTTGTTCTAATTATGTTGTGTGTTTATCTTCATTTGGATTCTTCATGTTTGTGTAAATTTGCAGCAGAGAAATTATCGTGAGTCATTTAAAACAACTAATTATTTCATTTTACTTTTGACTCCATTTGGATACATGGCATTTTTAAGACTTGGCTCCAAATCTGAGGCCTTCCGTCGTGAAGGCCAGGCTTGGTAAGCCCCTTTTCAGTATTTTTGTTCATTCCGTGTTCAGTATCTGCTTTGTTACTCTAGTGAATTTGGATTCATGTTGCATAACTCAATGTTGATAAAAACAATTTCCATTCATGAGGCTGGAACCTGAGATCTCTGATCAAGGGTGTAGGGATTGTATTTATCTCTGCACAATCCTCGGTGATTTGTGATTAGGTTTACTTCTGGAGTGACAATAATTGTGATGATAATAGTAAAGAATAATATTGCAGAGTATAACAGAAATTAAACAAATCCATCCATTTGATTGGAAAAGATAACAAAATGCATAAGTCGTTAAAAGGAGTTTGTCTCCCTGTTAAACCTAGCACATTTGTGTTGAATTGGATTAAAAAATTAAGCAAATGCTTGTAATCTCTCTTTGTACTAAAAGGAGTTCAACCTTGCATAAGCATTTCAGCTAAGTTGCGCATACTCTTTCACTTGCAATATTGTACTCTAGTTGGATTCTCCAAATTAAATAAACTACATTTTGGGAATTAGACACGTTTCCATTGACATTTTTGAAGAGTCCAAGCAACTTAGCGTTTCCGCATATTAAAAGCTCAATCATTTTCAGTAGGTGTTTTGTTAGAACATGACTCTTGTGGTCTTAATTTTTTCCGTGATAGATTAGGCACGTAGTGTATACAGGATGGAAAACAAAATTTCATATGGAACCGTTTGGTTTCTTGAATATAGACTACAACAACAACATATTCAGTAGAGGTAGAGAGGTTATTTCCTAGGAACCCTTGTCCTTGAATATAGACTAGATAAGGTAAAACAATCCAACTTATAAACATTTGATTTATTTGTGCTTCTGAAGAAGCAAAATTAGCAATGTTTTCTTTGAATTATGAATTTATGCATGAACTATCTTCAGGCATTGCACATCAGGGCTTCCTAGTGATGTTACAATTGAAATTGGAGAAATGTCCTTTTATCTACACAAGGTAAACTTTCTTCTTTTGTTGATATCAATTACTCCTTCCGTCTCAATCTGATTGTCAGGTTTTGACTTGGCATGGAGTTTAAAAAAGTACAGAAGACTTTTGAATTTTGTGATCTTAAACTAAAGATGTGTAGAATGTAGTAAAGTGTTCTTTAATTGCGTCATCTTATACATGTCACTTGGAATTAAAAGGAAAAGTGAAACAAAGGGGTTTTGTGCATTATCTAATTTGCATATTGCTTTGCAGTTTCCATTGATATCAAAAAGTGGACAACTAGCAAAGCTAATAAAAGAATCATCCAACGACGACATATCAATATGTGTCCTGCAGCTCAATGACATACCTGGTGGTGCTAAAGCATTTGAGCTAGTAGCCAAATTCTGTTATGGTGTCAAAATAGAAATCACTCCTTTGAATATAGTGAGCCTTAGATGTGCATCAGAGTATCTGCAAATGACAGATGAATATGGTGAAGGAAATCTCATTGCACAAACAGAATCTTTTCTTAACGACGTTTTCGGGAATTGGACAGATACCATAAAGGCTCTTGAAACCTGTGAAGAAGTTCTACCACATGCTGAAGAGCTTCATATTGTATCAAGATGCATAAATTCCTTAGCAATGAAAGCTTGTACCGATACAAAGTTGTTTAACTGGCCTGTGTCGGAAAATGGTCACGAGGATACAGCAAGCACGGATGTATGGAATGGTATATGCACCGGATCCAAGACACAGACGATGACAGATGATTGGTGGTATGAAGACGTGTCGTTCCTTAGCTTACCTCTGTATAAACGGTTGATTCAGGCGGTTGAAGCCGGAGGAATGAGTCCAGAAAATGTAGCAGGTGCACTTGTCTTTTATGCCAAGAAATACATCCCCTTGATGAATAAACAGGCAAGCTTCAAGGATGCTACTAGCCATAACAAATCAGGGTCAACAATTTCAACTCCATCGGAAGGAGACCAAAGGGTGCTTTTAGAGGAGATAATGGAGTTGTTACCAAATCAGAAAGGAGTAACAGAAACCAGGTTCGTAAACTGTTAGAGAGATCATACTTTTAATTACTTAATCATATTACATCTTAAACGCCTTTTTCCCCTCTTTGGGTAGCGATGAGATTTGAACTTGATGGCATGCTTGGTATGGAGCAAATATTTTTTAGTTTTTTCATGATTGGTTGGTCAAAATGTTTCGGACAATATTTTCCTGAGGAAAAACAAGTTCGTTCAAATTGAGAAAAGTGACTTTCCCAAGTGGTCTTTCTAAGTTCATTGTCTCCTCCCTATGTTGATGCTCCCAACCTTACCCCTACCACCCCTTGATCACACAAAAGAATCCAACTTTTTCTGATTTATTAGTTTTGTGATAAAAAGTATAGGGTTTTGTTACCTCTCCAACTACCTCTTTGTTAGGCAGCATTTTTTGTGGCACAAACACTTATTTGTTGAGGAGAAACTCATCCAATTCAGAATTGTCGATGTTAATATTGATCGATCATAGAAGAAAAAATATTATTCATTCTGATTAAGATTTTTTTATATTGATATGAAAATCTTTCTTAGATACAAGGAAATGATTCAGGTCCAGAGATCGAACGAGCAATCGAAAAGATCCCACCCGCATAGTGTTTTTTCTAGATGAGAATATTTGTTTGCTTACTTAGCATATACCAGAAACTACGTAAGAAAATCACTTATTTACAAAATAAGAAAAAATCTACGAAAATATTTTCATTCATATCCATAGTAAGACCTTTTGCCTGCTCTGGTACCACATTGAGCTGTATATAAACAACAACATACCTAGTGGAATCTCACATTGAACTGTATGAACTATCTTATTTATTAGCTTTAGTTGTCATAGAGAGCATACATTTAACATATCAATACAGGTTTCTTCTTAGGCTGCTCCGTAGCGCTATGATGCTACAAGCAAGTCCATCTTGCAGGGAGAATTTGGAAAGAAGAGTGGGATTGCAGTTAGATCAAGCTGCACTGGATGACTTGTTAATACCAAATATGGGATATTCAGTGGAAACTTTATATGACATTGACTGTTTTCAGAGAATTCTGGACCATTTTATGTCAATTGACCAGGCTTCTTCTGCACCTTCTCCATGTATTATGGAAGAAAGCCAATTGATGGAAGGTTCAAATTCCTTGACTTCATTAACAAGGGTGGCAAATCTGGTGGATTCATATCTTTCTGAGGTTGCTCCTGATGTTAATTACAAGTTCCCGAAATTTCAGACTCTTGCTGCCACGATCCCAGATTTTGCAAGGCCACTCTCCGATGGTATCTATCGTGCAATTGATATATATTTGAAGGTAACAAATAGCAATTTTGATGAGTTTCTATGTTATGGTAAAATAGCAACAAGAATTGACGAAACTCATTTCTCTACCTCCTCTTCTCCATGTGAAGTTTTTACTTTCTTGTACATTATTGGTGTAGTTTAATCTATGATAGTAGTTTAGTTACCATTTTTGTTAGATTAGTTACCATGTCTTTTATTACTTTCTTTTTACATATTTTGTGTAGTTCGTTAAGATTTATGATAGTAGAAGGTTGGTAAGTAATTGCACTTTTTCCTGAGAATCTATACCTGATTCTCCTCCATTATTGTATTAGCAGCTTTGTTCTCGTAGTTTCCCATCCATCCATTCAAATTATTACCTGTTATTTTTTGTGCTTGCTTCTGTTATCACGCTATTTGGTTGTCACTATTGCTCCGTTTCTCTAAATGCTATGTAACGTTTCCCAAATTATTTACTATGTCCTCTTTGATTTTGTATTTTTTTTTCTACTGACCTTTCATATGCGTTACTTGAGGTAAGAGTCTTTTTTAAACAGCTTCTCTATCTTAACGAGATAGCGATAAGGTTTGCATACACTTTACCATCTCAGACCCCACCTATGGAATTACACCGGAAATACTATTGTTGTTGAGATTTACATATATTCAACTTCACAGATATCTGATATTGTATAGATATTTTTTTACTGAGTGTATTGAACTTCACAGATATCTTGTTAACTCATACAGCCTTTCTTGCACATTTCAATTTTTAGGCACATCCATGGCTCACAGACTCAGAAAGAGAGCAAATCTGCAGAATAATGAATTGCCAGAAGCTGTCGTTGGAAGCATGCACACACGCTGCTCAAAATGAGAGGCTACCTCTTCGGGTCATAGTTCAAGTCTTGTTCTTTGAACAACTTAGACTACGGACATCAATATCAGGATGGTTCTTTGTGTCGGATAATCTTGACAACTCCCAACATACTACTACTCTTCATGGAGACACAGCAAATGGGAGAGGATCAAGTATCGATGACATGAGGGAGCGTGTTGCAGAGCTAGAAAAACAGTGTAACAGCATGAAACAGGAGCTTAAAAAGGTGGCAAAAACAAAGAAAAAGTGGAATCTGTTTTGTGGAAGAAAATCCGAGTGTGACTTGAATTCAGTAAATCCCAGCAAGTTACAATCTCCACATGTTAATCAGCGTAAAAATCAAAAGAATAGAGACTCAAGCAGAAGTTAGACGTCATTTATTTACTGTGTTTTATTCTTTTCTTGCCATCACGACTTCTTTCAGTATCATGTATCCTAAGGTCTCAGCGCTCAAAATTTACCCCTTGGTCCAACAAATTAAGTTTCCAACAAAAATTTTGTGCAACAATTCCTGCTCATTCATTTTACAAGATGAATGGTTCACACCAAGATACATCTCAAAGAGTGATCTCTGTCATTATGTAGTCCATTATCAACTAATGGATATAATGTTACAGGTCAGAATCATTCCTCAAGGCAATTTTAGAACATACACAGTAAAAGAACATATACTTGGGCGTACTCTCATTAATCGAGATGCAGATGCCGAAAATTTTGTACCAACTTTGGTGTAGAAGTAGTAGAAGCACGTGTTGAAGGGGCAAACTACTCACGAGCTTTGCCGCAATTTTCATCATTTCCAGGCCCTGTCATGTAGATTATACATTCGTAAGAGCGACAATACGTTCAGCAAGAGTGTTGAATTTCTAAAAAATAACCAAATAAATGGACACTATGCATATGGTAGATTGAGCTTTTCTCAACTTCCATCAGCCTCTCTCCAGTTGTATAGTACCATTATCAAAAAATGGACTTATTGGGGTGAAAGTGAGTGAACAATTTTGTCAAAGGTTGCTAACCGTGTAGTTCAAAAACATACATTGATGAGTTCTTGGCTCCATCTGTCAAAAGACTATGCATAAATTTGAAAAATGAACATCTGAGTTGTTTACCTCAAGTTTGTCCCTGTCAAAAAAGATGTAATGTAACACGTTCAAAATTGACGCCTGGGAGGGCGCTCTTCTGCAGCACTTACACGAATGGACCTGCCATCAAGGTCCTGCACCACAAATCACACCAAATGCATAACATCAGAACAGCCTGATGAGAATATAGATTATCTTTTAGCAAAAACAAGTCCATTGAGAAACAACATCTAGCAAAACTGAAACCAAAGCATGATTGTAGAGAACATCTAAATCATTAGTTTGAAGACAATGACACAAAATAAAGCAAGTCGGAAAGGGGATTATATTTGTAAGCTAAATAACAAAGAATAATAAATAAGGAGAAAGTGCAGTGACGACATATTTTGTCAGCAAGTGTAGTAATGACATATTTTGTCATTACTAAATCTTTTATTTTTTCTCTTCTTCTTCCTTACTTCATATTTTGTTTCAAGAAAGAAGTCATACATATACTTGTTAAAGCTTGCCCAGTAAGTATGGTGTATGGCCTTGTTTCTGCCATGTATATGGTTATGAAGTTGCCATGCAAATGGTCATGAAGTTACCATGCATATGACCTTGTTTTTGCCATGTAAAGAGTGAATATTTATCATATAATATTTGTGTTCACAAAATATTTTTATGTAGTCATCAATGACATATTTATGACTAAGTAATGACATATAGAGAATAGTTAAAAGTATTTTTAAAATATCCAACAATCCCCTATATATTTTAAAAATATTTTAAGAATAATAACAAGACTTGCTTAATTTTGTATGATCAAAATGCTAGTGGTTTGGTGTCTTTTGGACTATGAACCAAACTTAGATCGATAAAATTTAACTTACAGAATTATTGGTGGAATATAAAATTTCTACGAACCAAAAAATCTTTATTGTAAGTCAGATTCTACCAATCACATTTTGATCCTTATATTTTGTTGTTCAACGCGCTTTTGCACCAATAGGCCATGCGCGTGCCTGGTTATTCATGAGAGCTCTAGAGATTACGCCAAAGTCTCATAGGAGCAGTCTCACTCCACTTCTCATATAGGTGAATTCATCAAGAATATACTGCTTTAAATACACCATCCATAAGGACTTGAATACATTAAGAGTTAATAACTCGTCCCTCATAATTAGTAGCAGTTTAAACACTCCCAGTTTGTGCAGTGTCAATATCGACTTGTTACTACCCAAATGAACCTACTTCATGGGATCTCCAATCACATAGGTTGGGTTACCCTCTTTATTGACAATCATATTGTCCTTAAACCCATCTCTTTCGAGGTTTGAAGAATTAATTTTCTTCCCATTAGTTTAGTCAGTGAATCGGCCAAATTCAGCTCTGACTTCACATAATCAATGGAAATTATTCCATCTTTCAACAACTGCTTAACGACATCATGTCTCAATTTCATGTGAATACATAAAAATATTAATAAACATTCACTCTTTACATGGCAAAAACAAGGCCATATGCATGGCAAATTCA
Organism: Solanum sejunctum; assembly: GCA_025642045.1. Lineage (NCBI taxonomy): Eukaryota > Viridiplantae > Streptophyta > Magnoliopsida > Solanales > Solanaceae > Solanum > Solanum sejunctum. The sequence goes on from JAOTQJ010000002.1 coordinate 22,566,823, forward strand.
TGACCATATGCATGGCATGTTATGACCATTTGCATGGCAACTTTATGGTCATTTGCATGACAACTTCATAACGATATGAATGACAAAAACAAGGTCATACACCATACTTATGACCAAGTTTTAACAAGTATATATATATCTTCTTTCTTGAAACAGAGTATGAAGGAAGAAAGGAAAGTTATTACACTTTCTCCTTATTTAGTATTCTTGTTATTTATCTTACAAATATAATCCCCTTTCCGACTTGCTTAATTTTGTAATATTTATATTTTGTTGATTCTTGTATCCTCTAAGTATTTAGAAAAAGTTTGTTTAATCATGAGAAACATTTCATGCTACTAAATAGTGTCTTAGGACAGTGCCTAGCACGACTCAAGTATTATTTTTACTACATGTATACTACTTAAAATTATTATAGTAGTAATATTTATCTAAATTTCCATCGATTATTTTGACATATTTAAACTTTTTTCTCGTATTTCATCTTCCCAAGTATAAATATATAGAGAGAGATTTTTCTCCTATAAAAACAACAAATATTGACAAATACTGAGAACAGGCATGTGTATTTAGCATGCGAATCAAGATACATAATCAGGCTTAGTAAGAATACACTTACAACGCCATTCAAGCTATCAATTGCGCTGTTGACCTCTTGAGCAGAACTGTACGTTACAAATCCAAAGCCCCTTGATCTACCAGTATCTCTATCATAGACTACTTTGGCATCCACGACTTTGCCTTGTTCGCTGAACAATTCTCTAAGTGAAAGGTCATCGACACCCCAGGAGAGGTTTCCTACATAGACTCTGTTGGAGCTATCAAAATTTTTCCCACCGCGTGCACCTCCAAAAGAAGAATTCTCATTTCTCCCACCTCGTGCACCTCCAAAAGATCTCTCCCTTTTGTCTGGTGCGGGCCCAGAGTTCACTCTCAAGGCTCTCCCGTCCATTTCCTGCAAACGTACATCGAAACATTTACTTAGATTTCTACATCAGAAGGCTGAAAGTGATGCATGTCCAAGCACTTCTTTTGGGAAAGACAAGATTTTTAGATTACACAAATGAAAAGTAGAAAGTGTTTTCATCTGCTAAATAGTATTGCAAGCTGTAATCACCTATGGAAACACTAAACAGACATTGTAATATAAGTGCACTTGAAGATAATAATGGATGGCAAGCATAAAGAACAAGACTTTACATATCCATTGAATTGTTGTTCAGCAGCTTCCACTTCTGCTTTCGTCGACATTGTCACAAAACCAAACCCTCTGCTTCTTCCTGTGAGCTTGTCATATATAACCTGCAAAATTGTAACAAATTTTAGTACTTCATTATCCTCCAAGACAATTCTTGAAACTCCACTCTATCCAACAATCCAATAAATAAAACATATAGAAAAAGTACAAAAAAGGGGTGCCTACAATATCGAAAAAGCTGCATATCAAGTTACTTATCATGTTTATAATTATGGATAAAGTTACACATTAAGAACCTTAAAATATCCCATTTCCCATTAACAATGCCCAAAGAAGGCCAAACACAACACAATGTGTGAAAATGTTTCAGTTCAAGTCCAAATTAGTAGTAAGAGGGCACAATTATGATATTTAGTTAATCAGTTTCCAACAATAGAAATAATGGATATTCAGCTAAATTACCTCGACCATCTCAACATTTCCAGCTCGTTGGAAAAGCTCCGCGAGTGCAGCACTGTCAGCACTGAAGGGCAAATTACCAACAAAGAGTTTAAGGTCCGGAGAGAAATCAGGTTCTTCTTCTACTTCTCCCACATCGTCTTCCAGTTGGTCAAATTCAGACAAGGCCATGTTACGAACAAAGCGAGAAGAGAACGAAGAAGATTCAAAAGGCTTGATAGAAGAAAAAGGGGTTGAAGAAGATAAAGAAAGATTCAGTGAGGATGAAGGAAGGGAGAAGAAGGAAAACGAAGTTACTGTAGAGTTGGGTTTTAGAGAAGAAAGGGCTTGTGGTGTTACGAAGAGAAATTGGAGGGAAGAAACTGAAGAAGCCATTGTTACAAAGGCGCCGAGTTGAAGAATTACAGAAAGATAGGGGTTTTCAAGATTTTTGAAGAAGGCAACGTTCATTTATAAGTGGGAAAATGTGTAGATATTTTTGTGTTAGGTTAAGGCCTAAAGGGGAATAAGGCCCAATGGGTTGATTTGCTTATAGCTAAAGTGGCAAATACCAAAGCCCTTCAAATTTTTGCATTTTCTTGGAGGCTTGGACCTAATATATTAAGGGGTCATTTGGTTCAGAACAATTTATCTCGAAATTAATTATTTTAAAATAAGTTATTTATTATGGGATAAAAAAATTGAGAATCTCCACTCAAATATTGAACAAAACAATTTTACATTTGTTTCAAAAGTATTGTATCATATATCAAATGACTCCTAAAGGTTGTACACTTGATATTGTTTGATATTGTATCATATATCAAATGACTCTTAAAGATTGTACACTTGATATTGTTTGATATTGTTTCATATATCGAATGATTCCTAAAGGTTGTACACTTGATATTGTTTGATAGAGTGCATAATAATAATATTCTGGAATTCATAATTGCATAAAAGAATTTAAGATAGTGATTGCGATGCGTTGAAGCACTTCTTTGATGGTTCTTGTACACCTGGCCTTCCTAAAATTCGCTTGAATAAGCAGAATTATTAAACCATATAACACAACAAGCAATGAAATCAAAGACCTCTCCGAACCATATATCTTATATCAAATGCTATAAATATAAGTAAACCTCTTCGAACCATATAAGTGTACTTAATAGGGTGTATTAGTAGTAATAAGATAAGTTATACTAGGAATATTTCTTATTTATTATTTGATTTGATGTATTAAGAATAGTTTTGTCTTTTCTCAATTTTTTTTCATGTATTAATAATTCATATATTGCTGATATTTTCTTATGTGTCAGCTAGTTATACACGCTATATACTACATAGAGTGTATATATTAGTTATATATATGCTAAAATTATACCAAACAAAAGATAAAATAATATCATGGCATTTTCTGAAATATCCTACCAAGCGATCAATTATATTACTACAACGATGGTAATATATCAGTGAATTTAACCAGTGAATATATAGAAGGTGGGTGTATGCATAACTTAGTAAATTATTTTCGATAGACTTTTGGCTCGAGAAACATTTTTAAAAATAACTTTGACAAATACATGAAAAAGATTATGATGAATCTTATAGAAAAGATAAAAACTCATATAAAAATAGTAAAAATTAACTTATCTACAAAAAACAACAATAGTAGTATAACTAGAGAATAAAATATTAATACTTCATATTACTTCTTTTGAAATGTTAATTTGAATTTTTTACTTTTCACCAACAGCTTGTTTGGATGGTGGTTTGTCATGGCTTCATAATGTATGGTACTGTATAGTTTGTATGGTATTGTACCGGATATACTATATAATGTTTGAATAGATTGTATGGGTTGCTACAATGATAATTTATTGTTTGGTTTGATTGTATGGTACTAAATTATAACTTATAAATTTACGAAAATGTCCTTAATTATTATAAATATTAAATTTATCAATACTTTTTTAATATTTTTTTTAAAAAAATAAATACATAGAATCAAGTACGGAAACATACAAGCTAATATGTCTCCAATTTATCCAAACAACACAAGAAAATAAAAAAGTAAAAACTTTTAAAAAATAAACCTAAAAAAATTGACTAAAACGTGAAAAAAGATGGAAGACAAAAAACAAGTTTCAAAAGTTGATAAGGAGGGAAATAAGTAAAACAAAAATAATATATATATATATAAAATTGATGATAGGTGAATACTTATATGAAAGATATATATCTTACAATAACGAATTTAACTACACATCAAGTACGAATAAATTATTCCTGATAAAAGTCTCTAAGCAAACTGAAAAATAGCATTAATCAAAAAGTCAAATCAACAAGATTAAAAAATGATTAAATTTGATTTAATTTGAGTATAAAATTTTCACATAATTTTTTTGAAAAAATTATATAGGATTCCCTTTAGAAACATATGTCAATGATATTTGTGGTTTTCCCGTTGGGTGTTATATATATTTAAAATGCTTAATATAATGTATACCGCCAATTTTTTTTAAAATCAAATATTATTGAAATGCATCAAAATATTTGTTTTTTCATGTCACATTCAAGGTGTATTAAATTCCTGTAACCTCTTTGAATTTGAGCTGGTGTATTAATGATGATTTTTGGAACTAAACAAAGTATATTATTTTTTTTTATTTTTCATATTGACTTTTTTGTTTAATTATCATTGAAAAATTAGTATTAGACTAATAAAATAAATATAATCACGTGTTTAAAAGATTGTGTGTTTGTCAACTGTCAGGCACTCCTACATTTACTAGAAGGATCCCACTGTCCCTGTCATATATGGGTTCTTAATATTATTAGAAATATTTTTCAATTTATAAAATTGAGATAGGGTTAATTATTCTTTTAAAGTAATTATTTCTTACTACATCGCATAAAAATTGTATATTATAAAATGTTTAAATATAATAAGAAATGATCGATTGATGTTATGATTGTTCAAATGCAAACATGATTAGTTTAATCATATTACGAAGAAAAATAAGGGTAAATTTGTAAAACAATACTTTTTATTTATCATTTTGCAAGAAACTAGAAGAAGAAAATGCAACAACAAATATTGAATAACAGAAAATAACTTACTTCGGCCTCAATTGTTTACGATTAATGAATGTCTTAATCTTAATTATTCATATTTCAATTATTAAATCTTTTTGTTTTCACGGTTAAAATTTTAATTATTTAAATCTTAATGATTAAGTGTGTTTATTTTTTTTTAACTTTACAATCACTTTATGGTACTTCGTAAGTCTGAATGATTAAAATCTATAATAAAGTCTTAGCATCATTGAAATGTCTATTTAAAAATGTCTACAAAGATGATAATTTACACTACTTCATCTACTTTCGTCCACCTCCCACAATCACTATTTTAGCTATAACCACCATCAATCACTACCACCGATCATCCACAACCACCACTAATATAATAACCAATATCATTTCTCATTACTATAAAGTGTTAACTATTATTTGCAATGTCACCACCAACTATTATTACATTTACTAATTATTATTGATAATATCACCATTAGTTAATATTATATATCACTAATCGTCATCATTATTTATGTAACACCCCAAGCTAATCTAGCTAAGATCGGTCC
>JAOTQJ010000002.1:22572205-22586266 GCA_025642045.1 Solanum sejunctum
GTATTTAGCTCAAAAGAACGCTACTCTTGAAATTTGAGGTGATTTCGTGAAGATTTGAAGAAATTGAAAATTTAGGAAATCTCAATGTTCTTTATGTGTTCTCGCAAAAAGACTATGATCTAAAACTCTAATTTAAAATTGTTTAAAGTTGTTTAAATGATTTTGCAAGTTAAAAAATTATGACATGATGAGTCCTTTTTTAAACGATAACAACACAAATAAGTTGAATTTTTAACGGATAACATAAATAAATTTTTTCTCAAAATTTAATGACATATTTGAATTTTTCACTAAATGGAGTAACTTACACTGTTGGTGCCAAACTCCTTTTTGACAATTTGTTACTAAGGGTAGCGTTAGAGCATACTTTGAATATGCCAAGTCTTATTCCTATTTAAGTGTATAATTGGGGAAACACACATCCATTGTTTGCGCATACTTCAATCAATATGGCAACTCTTATTACTTTCTCACTTTTTTCCGGCCCCAATTTTCCGGCGAGAACCATTATTACCTGCAACGACAACGTTAAAATCGCCAACAACAGCAAAGCATTTCCGACGGTGCTGCCAATGCCGGTAGTGTCTCCGAGGTCGCTACAGTGCGATCCCGGGTACTTGATACCAAATAATCCGGTGGGAGGTAATGGCGGTGATAGTGGATTTCAGTATCTGATCGACATTTTGGATACGAGAGTGTATGAAGTGGCACACGAATCGCCATTACAGCTTGCGCCCAAGCTTTCAGAGAAGCTCGGAGTTAACGTCTGGCTCAAACGAGAGGATCTTCAACCCGTACGTTTCTCCAGGGACGGGTCGGGTTGAATTAAAACTCATCAAAATAAATTGAAAACCCATTCCGTCTCATTTTAGTTATTATATTTTTATTTATACTTTAACTATATAAATTTTATCTAATATTTTAAGATGCATTTACGTGATATGAAAAAGTTTTCTTTTAGTATCTAATAATTTTTTATTATTCACACCGTTAACTATTTTTGTATAATCTTTTAGTATCTAATAATTTTTTTATTATAACTATAAAAAAATATGTTCTTTTAATTTTAATTTATATGGTATTTTTTGAATTTTAAGATTTAAACAAGTATTTTTTTATCATAAATTTTTCATATAGTTTTAAAATATTTTGAACGGTTACTTTACAAATACATAAATCTCTTTTCAAAAAGTTTAGAGATTTCATGCGTAAGTTTTCGGCCAAACTTAAATTATTTGACTCTCAAAAAATGAAATATGCTACATAAATTGGACAAATCTAGGGATTAGATATAATTATAAATAAAAAATTCTTGTTAAAAATATTTTTACCAAATTTTTTTATAAATTCAAAATCTAACTAATAAATGAACAAGACAATAACGAACAAATTAAGTAGATTTATGATTTCATAGACTAATTTTATCACGTCCACTTTCTCATGGTCCTCACGTTTACAATATGAATTTAACTTAAACATAATGTTGTGCATTTATGAAGATGCAGACAACGATAACATATTCAATGGAATCCTACAAGTAAGGTCAAGAAAGAGTAAAATGTATGCAGACCTTATCACTACTTCATAGAGATAGAAAGATTATTTAAAAAAAAAAATACAGAGAGTGAGTGACATTAATGATGATGTCTATACTGTTTTGCAGGTTTTCTCCTTTAAGCTTAGAGGAGCTTACAATATGATTGCCAAACTATCAGAGGATGAGCTGAAAAGAGGGGTCATTTGTTCATCAGCTGGGAATCATGCTCAAGGTGTTGCATTAGCTTCTCACAAACTTGGCTGCAAGGCTACCATTGTCATGCCTGTTACTACTCCTGAGATAAAGGTTAGGATATTTTGTTTACATCTTTTGAGTTTTCATGCACTAGTTTGTCCGTCCATAGAATTTTTACTAAGGAAATTTAAGATATAAGAAAATAAATATAAAAAGATTAAGAAAATTTAACACTTACATTTTATGTTTAAAAAATAATTTTGACCTCGTAATTCAACCCCCACATTTTTTAAACCACTGATAAAGTTTTTCATCTTCAATCCACCCCGCATGACTTTTTAAAATTTTTTATTTTTTAGTTGACTTTAATATGAAAAATAAAATTCATAGTTTTTTTTTATTTTTCACTAATTAACATCTCAACAACTAATTAACTATTTTTAGTTCACAATTGTTTCTTAATCGTTAATTAAAAATTTTTAATTAACATTTTAACAACTAACAATTTACTAGACATGTCTAGTTTAAATTTTAGAAAAGAAATTTAAATTAAAATCAATATTTAATAAAAAAAAATTACATATTTGATTTTTACTAATTATAAATATTTAATTTTCTTGGAATTTCTATTTAGTTCTTTACGCACCAGCAATCCACCTTGCCCCGCATTATTTTTAAAAACTAGTTACTTCAACTCGCCCCTGCACCCAACCCGCCACGCATTGCTCTAAACCCGCTCATCCCCATTGCCATCCCAACTCAAAGATGATAATTTTATTTTTGAGAAATTATGTTATTTTTCCAACAGGAGACCCTGGTTTCTGTCCTGTTTAAGCAGTTCTAAGCTCATTTTCTATTCTAAACTCATCTTTTCTTCCCTTCATTTTCACCAAAAGAGCAGTTGAAATCAGTAAAGCGATTAGGTGGTAACATTGTTCTTATGGGAGACGCGTATGATGAAGCACAAGCATATGCGGAAAAGAGGGCTGAAGAGGAAGACCTCACGTTCATCCCTCCTTTTGATCATCCACATGTCATAGCAGGACAAGGTACTATAGGTATGGAGATCAATCGCCAACTCAAACACAAAATTCACGCGATATTTGTACCTGTTGGTGGAGGTGGACTCATAGCTGGTATTGCTGCATATATGAAAAGAGTTGCTCCTGATGTAAAGATTATTGGAGTTGAGCCATCTGATGCAAATGCAATGGCAATGTCATTACACTATGGTCACAGAGTCATACTGGATCAAGTTGGAAATTTTGCAGATGGCGTAGCTGTTAAAGTTGTTGGTGAAGAAACTTTCCGTCTATGTAAGGAATTAATAGACGGGGTGGTCCTAGTCAATCGTGATGCTATATGTGCATCGATAAAGGTTAGCAACCAATCTTTTGGATTACAACAACTATGATTTTATCTGATTGATTATTGCCATTAGTATTGATGAAAACCAAATCTTTCAATGCCTTTAGTTTATGCTATATAGATTAGAGTGACCATTGCAATTTTAGGATGTGTTTGAAGAAAAACGGAGCATATTAGAGCCTGCAGGAGCACTTGCTCTTGCTGGAGCAGAAGCATACTGCAAGTACTATGGCCTCAAGTATGAAAATGTAGTAGCAATAACAAGTGGAGCCAATATGAACTTTGACAGATTAAGATTGATAAGTGAACTTGCAGACACTGGTAGAAAACGCGAAGCTGTGCTAGCTACTTTTATGCCAGAAGAGCCCGGAAGCCTCAAACTATTCTGTAAACAGGTCACATAGAGCACTTAATCTGCCATTTTGATGACTATATTTCTGTTATGCGTCTTTTTGAGATAATAATTAGTATTAGTTGAGCGACCATATGAGAAATCTACCAGTCTCCCTGACAAATTTGAAAAATCGACTTATCATAGGTCGGACCAACAATGAAGTTTACTGAATTCAAGTACAGATATGATTCTAGCAGTGAAAAAGCTCTAGTGCTTTACAGGCAAGTTTTCGATCTTTGAAAGAGACGTTGGCTCATTTTAACAGACTTCACTCTTTGTTCACAAGAATAAGTCTTTTCATGAGCCCTTATGACTCGAGGGTTCCCAAAAAACATTCTCTCTAGTAGTAAGTTTTGCATACATTCTACCCTCCCCAGACCCCACTTGTGGGACTCCACTGTTGTTGTTGTATGAACCCTTATGACTCGAAATCTTGTGTTATGTTTTGATCTGCAGGGTTGCTCTTCGAACAAAATCCGAGCATGAAGCTCTGATACAGAGGATGGAATCAGCAGAACTGCACACTGTTAATCTTACAGACAATGATTTGGTCAAAGATCACTTGAGACATTTGGTAACATCCTGAATTTCATCAAATCCTTCAAATATAACCCTGCTTTTTACTTGTATTGTTGTTTTATGAATCGCGAAAGTATTTATATCAACGAATTTCAGAATAGGGATTCTCAATCAGTAGAAAGAATATCAGTCGATCAATCTCATTCCTAACTGTTTTGAATACATCAGCAAAGAGCCAAGATTTTGTGCACTATGTTGTTTTCATTAGGTATTGATTACTTAAGACTTTCCCATTTGCTACAAATCGTTCAGATAGGCGGTAGATCAAATCTTCACAATGAGCTTCTTTGTCGATTCACTTTCCCTGAGAAAGCTGGTGCTTTGTTAAAGGCTGTAAATGCTTTCAGTCCGCGTTGGAATATAAGTTTGATCCATTATCGCGCACAGGTACCCATTTAGAACCTTTAAGCTCCATTCTACTATAAGTATCTAGTGTCTTTGCTATTATTTTGGAGTAATTTGATCTTTTTTTCCATATTTGGTTTGAAAAGGGACAAATTGGTGCAAATGTTTTAGTTGGCATACAAATTCCAGAGGATGAACTTGATGAATTCCGGGGCTGTGCTGATAGACTCGGTTATGAATATGTTGTAGAGAGTCTCAATGATGCTTTCAAGCTTATAATGCATTGATCAAAATGGTTATAAATTAAAGATCACACAGTAAATAAATACACGTGCTGATGCCAAAACAAACAAATGTGACCTGACGAAATTGTTATGTCAATCTCACAAAAGTCAGATTTGCTCCTTGAGAACATTGTGAAAAGTCTCAACAACATTTAGCAGGAACCAATCTGAACCATGATTTGCCAGTAAAGAAACTGATATAGGAAGATTATCTTGTATTCCTAGAGGAATGCTAACCTGGCAAAATCCAGATACTCCAGCAATTGATAAAAGACTAAAAGCTTTAGCACGAAATCCTTCCAGCTCAGTCATATCAGTTCTTAGTTTTGGAGGAGGTCCAGGAACAGTTGGGATTGCAAGTATTCCACAATCCCCAAGTAGGGCTCCGAGAGCTGTTAGAAGCTCAGCCTTCACTGATCGGCACACATCAATATCCTCATCTGTGGTTTTCAGTGCGTCCTGTACGCGTTCTGCTATTCCAGGACCTAAACTAGGCTTGACATTACTAATCCATTCTCCGTGATTCTCCTTGAATTCGTACTTCTGTAGCAACCGCATTGAAGCTGAAAGAGCTCGCAAAGAGGATGGAATGTAATCATTACTGCAAGTTTCAATAGTCATGAATTTTTTCAAACTTGGAACATTTTCCTCAATGTAATCCCCTAGACACACATATCTAATCACACAATCACTTCCATATAACTTCCGAATCGAGTTAAGTAGTGTTTCAATCAATTGGTGATTACTCTTAGAATCCAGAAGCTTAAAGCAATCTTCTGCTACGATAACGTTAGTAGGACCTTTCGAATCGAGATCAGATTGAAGCAACACTCTTCCAACTTGCTTTAAGACACGCGGATCCCTAGCAAACCATCCAACCGTATCAAAACTTTGTGCCATAGGTACAGCTCCGTCAGTTGAAACAACTCCATGAGAAGGCCTAATACCGTAAATTCCACAATACGATGCAGGAACTCTGATGCTTCCGCCAGTATCCGTTCCCAAGGAGAAATCAACTAGTTTTGAACCAACTGCAACTGCAGATCCACTTGAAGATCCTCCAGGCACTCTATCAGATGAAACAGGATTAACAGGTGTTCCATAATGAAAATTTTCACCATTTATGCTATAAGCCATTTCATCCATCACGGTTTTACCAACACAAGTCGCACCAGCTTTCAAAAGAGACACAACAGTTGGCGCAGTAGACGTTGCTGCAGAATGAGTATTGGCCCAATCTGGATTTCCAAAACCAGTAATATGTCCTTCCACATCAAATATGTCTTTCACAGCAAAAGTTAGACCATTCAAAGGGAGATCTTCTGAAGCAGAGGTAATTGGCTGTAGTGTGAATTCTTCCATGAATGCTCCACATGATTTCAATGAGTCCTTCTCCATCTCTAGTGTTTTTTTCACCTTCACTCTTCAGTTTCTACACTAAAAACTCAATAACAATTCACAGGATTGATTTTAGCTTTGAGATAAAATGCCAACACCACATATTTTATTGCCATTTGGCCTCATCCAATACAACAAAAAGATAATGTTTGTGAGAAATACAATGGGTGGTTGAGCACCCACTGACTATAGTGTAGGTCCACCATTGCTATCATAGGATGGGATTTTACTAACTAAAGTTAATTTTTACTTTGTTTTATTATTTGTCTCTATTGGTCGCGATCAGAATTTTTTTTGAAAATAATTTCTCCTTTCTCATATTTCACCTTGGGATCCCATTTGATATGTTATTGTTCATATCTAAGATGGGAGTGCGGAAGTTGAAGGTTAGTAGGTAGTCACGCAAATTTAAAACATTTTATGTGCTGCCCCTTCCATTTATCAGTCTTATTACTATTCGCTAGTATTGTGTATTTCTCAATTTACTACTGATACTGTTCCTTTTTACTTTGGTTATTTTTACTCCTTTGTTTGTCAATAATTTTTTACCTTTTCGATTTTTTGAATCATAACTTTTCATTCTTATACTTTTTAAGCTCCTTTTGGAAGTTCTTTTCTCAAAACAGAGGTCTTATGGGAACAATGAGAGACGTATCTAAGATTTTGAGGGGATAAGTGTATTACTACAAAAAGGTGAATTTAAGATATAAATTTTGATCAGTTTGGCCTTATGTTCTAACTATTGAGCCAGTTAATTTTTAAAAATTATAGTTTAAAAATTAATTCTCATATATTCAAATAGTAATTTTAATAAACATTTGTTTAGTTATATAAAAAGAAATTACAATGCTAATTAAAATTAGGAATTTTTCAGGGTACATGAAAATTTTGAAAGATTGTAGCACAAAAAAATTAATTGAAATGCCAAAGTTCTACCAACAACCACTTGGGATGTGTAGTCAAATTTTTGAAAGAAAAAAAAAAAAAGATAGATGTGGGATCTAAATTTCTAACTTCAATGCATCCAATCAACATCACATTTATATGAAACTTGGTATGTGGTTTCACACATCTATTTTTAAGCATTTTCTAAAAAATTTAATACTATCATATATTATATATGATCTAGAGAAGGAAAACATGAATTCACGTGAACCTGTAGAACTTTTTCTATATATATGCCTCTAAAAAAAACTTTTTACCTCGTTCAAAAAAAAAAAAATAAAGTCTCATATAGCTTCACATTCTTCGAACATCACTTATTAACTCATTCTAAATATATTATTGTTATTCATGTCTAGATCGAAGCCATCGAGTTTCTAACAACCCTCCCAGCATATTCAAGAAGATAAGACGTAAAAAGGAGCATCATTGGATCGGAACTCACTCATTTTCTTGTAAAAATAGTTGTTAAAATTTTAAATCAGAAATACAGAAGAAACAGAAAATTATTTTGAACCCACAAATTGTTTGTTTGTCTCTTATTGTTGTTATTATAAAGTTTGGGTTATTCCTCGTAAAATAAAATGAAAAAAATATTTTTATAATAATATCAATACAAATTATAGAACTTTAATAACAATAACAATAATCAGTAAAATCCCATAAAATAAGATTCGAAGAGAATAGAACGTATATAGATCTAGTGGATATTTTATCGAGCACTTTTTGGGCGCTACTAATTGTACAAGCATTTAGTAAGGGAAATGTAAGAAAATTCATAGGAAATTAGATATTGCTTACCAATAGATTGCCACAAGTAAATTCAGCAGTAACAATACAGGAAATTTGATCATCAATAAGAGATATCCCACGTTTACAGTACCAACACTTGACTTTCTCTGTAACTATTTTGTGTTATTCCAAATACACATCGTTTTTTAAGTAAAATAGCTTAAATATATCTTTTATTATATTTATTTAAATATATCTTTACATTATATGTTGGTCAAAAAATTTTCTTTATTTTAATAAAGGAATATGTGACGTGCTTAGAATCGAGAAAAAACTATCTAATTATACAAATATTCTTATCATATTTATCAATTTGCTATATAGTTTGAAATAACTATATATTGCCATGGGGTATTAATTAGCAATTTCATATCAAATTTTAAATCAAATACATCTAGATAAATGCAGTTTTGCTTCTAGATACACTATGAAGTATAGATACATAAGGGAAGAGATAAGTGAGATAGGACGGAAGAGAACAAGAGAGTTCGTATTTTCAGATACATGCGAATCACATATTCACACTAGATACATGTATCTAGGATACTAAATTATCCTACATATAATTTAGATACATTCTAAAATATAGATACATAAAAAATATGAAAAAGAAAATTGAAGCAAACAAGAAAGAAAAGAGGCAAACAAAAATATTATTATGTTCCATTCATATAAATTCACTTGAATATAATATACATAAAATAAATTATACCTAATTTTAACTCATATATCTAAAGATCAAAATCTTACACACATAATGATTTGAAAACTCGTAGTTAGGCCTAAACTGGTAGGACTTGTATTGCTTACCCAAATACTATTTATAACAAACAACAAAACTTCCCCCAATTATTTCAGCAAAAGTTATCATCACAATTTGAGTTGTTAGATTTTGTATGCGGCAATAGTTATCTCTATCCCAACTCTATCTATTATTTTACATTCTTTGATGATCATAAATATATTAATTATAAGAAGAAAGATAATTGTAAATATATTTTACAATTATAAAAACAAACAAAAAAGTTTCTGAATGAATAATAAACGGGTGGACTTGCTTTGTTAAGTAAGCCTCCACTGTATTTTTCACTCATTGAATTGTTTTTATATTTTTATTTAAGCTTGAGTCAGCGATAGATATTTAAATTAATTAGTATTTTTTATTTAGATATCTTAATTAAGACTAGTTCTTACTGAATATCTATATTATTTAAAATACATACCTATTAAATATAAAATATTGATTTGATAAAAAATATAAAGTATATGTAATTTATTTGTGTTGGCGTGACATTTTGACATATTAAAAGTTACATTTGCCATATAAATAAGAAAAAGTTTAAAATAATAAATTATAAAATAGATCATTTCCTTTTTGTCTTTTTATAATTTATTATTTTAATTTTTTCTTTTTTTTAATTTGTCACTTTACTACTTCAACGCAAATAAATTACACACACATTATATTTTTTACTAAATCAACATTTCAGACTTAATAAGTACATATTTTAAATAATTTAAATATTTAATAGAAACTAATTTTAATTAAAACGTCTAAATTAAAAATACAAATAAATTTAAATATTTATTAATAACTTAAACCTTTTATTTATTATAGAATTCCCTTGTGTCACATAGTATCTCAATACCTTTAATACCTCACCAAAAGTTTTTGGTGTAATAAACAGCAGATATTCCTCAAATAGAAGTACGAGTATACTTTCTTCGCCCATTTTTATTTATTTATTATATTAAAAATTAATATTTTAATTATATTTAGTTACTTTATAAAACAAAAAAATAATTTTATATTTAATTTATTTTTATTATTAATTATAGTCATTTTGCTATAATATTTTTTAAGACATGTATTTACATTATATCACTATAGTTTGCAAAAATTATAATTTATAGTTATACGTAGAATTTTTATTTCTATTTTTTCTCTCGTCTCATGCCCCCCCCCCCTTATTTCTTTTTTTTTGTAATTTCTTGCTAGATATACAAATACATAAGTATAACAGTTACATATATACAACTATCTGATAGATATACATATTCAATTCGATAGATAATATACAATTTGTCTCTCTCTCCTCCCTCTTTCGATCATGCTCGCCTCTCTCCTCCCTCTCCCAATTTCGGATTCCACATATACAAATATATATATATATCGATTACATATGTACAATTATTTGACAAATATACTCATATGATTTGACAAATATACATATACAATTCATTTATCTCTACTCTTTGCGCTCTCTCGCTCGCCTTTTTCCTATAATATGTAGCTAGGAATCGTGATTTTAGCAAACAATAACTATTTTTTGCTTTATATTCCTCCAGTTCCATTTTAGTTGTTATAGTTATTATTTTTAGAGTTAAACTATATAAATTTTGACTAACATTTTGAGATATATTTTTTACTCATATTAATATAAAAAGTTGCAATGATTAAACTTTTCAAATAGTTTTTGAATATTTGAATTTTTATTTTTAAATATCAAGATATTTTAATTTAATTTATCTTTAAAAATTATTTAAATTAACTTTTGAAAAGTGAAATATGATAACAAAAAGGGGACAAATAGAGTAATAAATTAGTCAATATTAATTTTAAAAAATTAAAAGAAGAAAATTTAGGTTAAGAACTATTGACAATAAGCCAATAATAGTTCCAATCACTCAATGAAGATATTTGAGAGCTATATTATTTACTAGAGAATTGGGTTTTCTAGTCAATTTTAAAAATAGCTAGCCGTGCCTAATTCAAATTCGAAATAGTGAGATGGTCTATAATGATTTATTGCACTAAAAATATATCAAACTAGTTTTATTTTTGTCCATATAAAAAAATTAAAAGATAAATAAATTACGTGAAATTGAGATATGATCACGTATTATATGTTCTTTCTTTTACTTCAACTATTCATTATATTATGTGTTTTTGTTACTATTCTCTTCTATTCATTATATATTAATCTAAGATTGTATTCTCGATTTGAATTGCTTATTTTAAGTGTTTTTATATCAAAATAGCTTTTAAGTATTTTCTAAGTGTTTGGATAAATTAAAAAAGTGCTTATAAACACTTGTTTATAAAGCCAAAATGATCAAAATAAGTCAAAAGTTATAAGTTAGGATTCCTAACTTATAACTTTTAGCTTATAAGTTAAAAGTAATAAGTTCATCCAAACAGGCTGATAGTCTTTCTACTCAGACAAACAAGGTCAAATTTATCAGTTAAAAATAGGATATGTAAATCTGTGATATTTTCATAAAATTAGATTTTTTTTCTTTTTCAAAAAAAGTTAGCATAGTATTACATGCTAGGATTTATGCTATAAGAAGGCTATATGGTGCACTTGATTGAATATTAAATTAATTATCTAGAGGACTAAGATCAATGTTGACTTATTATATCTTTTCCATTTTTTTTTTTAAATAGAGTACATGTTCTAAAAATTCTAAATTCATCTTTATTTGTAACTTAGAAGTAAAATTGCCTACGCCGCTAAATCCCATTATAAAATTATGCAGAATATTACACTTAATTAGGATGTCTTCCATCCATTCATTTGAGTACTCTTTATAGTGATAAGAGTATTTAGATCCAAGTATGCCAACATGTGGATTCATGGAATCTACTAAGTTTTAATCATATTTTGTTTATGTATTAAAAACTTCACCAAATAATTAACTATCAAAATATTTAATCATAAATTCAACCGTTATTATATATTAATTTAAAATTAAGTAAAAATTCATAAACTTTAGATTTTGAATTCATCTAGTTTGTAGATGAGTAGATACCTCGAGCTTAGCTCGACTTGATATGGCCTGTTTATATATCCAATAATCTTCTCATCTAATTACGTTCCTTATCAACCATCGTGTGATTGGGCTAATCTAGAGATATTTTAATGACGAATTTTCATAAATAGATTAGGCTTAAAATTTAGTATGATTAAATAGTTATATTTTACATAATTATACGGCATAATCTCGACTATGTGACTTGGAAGGAAGGAGAGAGACGAGCGAGATCGAGAGAGGAAGGAGAGAAGCGAATTATATATGTATATTTATCACATTATATATGTATATCTATCTAATAATTATATATATGTGACTAATATACATATGTATTTGTATATCTGGCAAGCAAGATTAGGAGAGGAAGGAGAGAGAAGAGTGAGACAGGGGTAGAGAAGCGAATTATATATGTATATCTGTCAAATTGACTATGTATATGTATCAAAATAATTATATGTATATATATGTAGAGAGATAAGAGGGATAGAGAAAGAGAAAAGAGAGAATATAACAACAAAACTCTAACTATAGCAACAAACTCAAATTATAATTATAAATTATAATTTTTTCAAACTATAATATACACATTATATTAAAAGTGTAAATGACCTCAATAATGTTATTTGAATTTTTTGTCCTTCATTAAAATACTCCATTTTATACAAAATCATCTTTTTTTCCTTCTCTTTCAATTATTATACCTTTGTTTTATATTATTTTAATATTTGGATTAATTGTAACCTAACAAAACAAATCCCAATTAGTTAAGGCGTGGGAATACAATTACTTGCCCTTAATTGTAGCCTAACAAATCCCTCTTGCTTTAGGACTTCTCCATGGTAGGAAAAAGACTTTTACGTAAAACTCCTAACACACATTTAAGGTAGTTTTTTTAATTTAGTACTTCTCCGTCTTCTTTTCATGAAACTATATAAATATTAAATCAAATTCTTTTTTATTTTTAATTTCTCTACTTCTATAAAAAGAATAGTAATTTATACGTTTTCGTCTTATTCATCATTCTTTCACTTCTTTCTCTAAGCATTTAATTTATCTTTCTTTTTTGTGTTTCATATTATTTTTTTCTTTCCTATTTTGTATTCTTGATTTGAAAAATATAATAAAAGTCTTGATAATCATTAGCAGAGCAATAAAAAAGTATAAAAGAAGAACAACTGCAGATACTCAAAGGACTATCACATTAGTTAACGAAGAGATAATAACCTTTTTATTCCTATTATTTTTTCTATATTTTGTCATATTGCATGTATATATTATGCTGTTATCAATTTGCATACTATAACTAAGCATGATGATTGATCATCAGCGTGTTCGCACTTGTGAGATTTGATGGAAAGAAAAGAGTTGGTGTTATTGACATAGAATAATGCAATAGAAACTAATGACTAGAAGTTTGCCATCATGTATTCTCCTTTGCCATATATTTTAGATTTTTTAAAATTTTTATTTTTTTATCTTATATTTTAGAACTCCTCAATTATTAATTCTAATTTCTAAATTCCTTCTTATCCTTGATATATAAGAAGATAAAAGAACAAAATTTAATATACATATAATTGTAGAAATTAGATGAAAAAGGCAAATAGATATGAAAGAAAAAAAGTATTATTAATAGTATAATTATGACATTGTCGCATCCAAGTTGTTTGTTTTAATTTAATTAGAAGATACCCTATTTTGAATTATCTTTTTATATTTTTTTTAAAATTATTATTTAATTATATTTATCATATTGATTTTTAAAATATATAAAAAGATGTAGTAAAACACATACTTCTATTTATGAAAAAGTCTCCTTAATCTTCCTTATTTGATAGACTTCTATTTCTTCTTTATTTGAATTAAGAAAATATTCTAAAATCGCTAAGGAAAAAACTAATTTAGTATAGTTTCTAATTAGTAATACAATCTCTATATGTTAAACCTTTATAAATAAATAATTTATCAAAATTAGTGAATTATTTAGCTTTTTATAAATTTATAATTAAATTTAAATTTTTTTTTCATATTTATTATCAAATAACATACAAGTTTTAATCACGCGCCAAATACATACGGTAAAACTAGTTATGATATATCATATATTTATCTTAATTTTCCTGTATTAATTATGTGCCACTCACATAATCCGAGACTTATTACAAAAATCGGACACTGAACATAATTGTGTGCCATTCACAATTACAAAAAAAATGTGGTCCTAAATTTTTAACATTGAACATAATTATTTGCTGTACTTTTAAAATTATAAATTTGAAAATATTGTTTTATATCTATATAGACTCACACTTATTGTACAGTACTTATAAATATATTTATTTAGATCAAAAATATTATTTTTTGGGGGGAGGGGGAGGGGGAGGGGGGAGGGGAGAAGGAATATTTTC
>JAOTQJ010000002.1:22600331-22611341 GCA_025642045.1 Solanum sejunctum
AAATATATATTTAACAGTATTTATTTATTTTATAAAATTAAGATATAATTTTATTCTTATTTTTATTTATATTTTATACTTATTATTAATTATAATTATTTCTCTATCACTATAATTTTTAAAAAATATTATATACAATAAAATTATCTCTACATAGGTAATATTTTAATTAAAATTTGAGAATAAAATGAATGGTGTCACTATCATTTACCCACAATTCACCAACACCCGAACTCCAGTGTTGTATATAAACAGTTCACATACCTAAACCCGAATCTGCACCTTCTTCCAGATCTGAAACAACCTCCATACCTACAAACACAGATCAAAAATGGAGTATGAAGGAATCCTCTTGGGAATGGGCAATCCATTGCTCGATATCTCAGCTGTTGTCGATCAGGATTTCCTAAACAAGTAAGCAATTTTATTACATTTTTTTGGGATTTTTCCCGCATTTTTAGCTAATGAAAACCATTTAATTTTGTGTTCTGTTAGTTTGATTTCATAGATCTGGTGAATGCTCGATGTTCATTTGACTACTTTTCAGTTATTGGTTGATTTTGATTTTGAATCTTCTTATTCCTTGCATTATATTATACATTATTTTTAGTTTTTGAGTGAAGTTGTATAATATTGAATTCGATAGTTTTACCTGGATTTTTGAATGATATGTTTTTCTTTTTTAAAATCTCAGGTATGAAATCAAGATGAACAATGCTATTCTTGCTGAGGAGAAGCACTTGCCTATGTAAGTTACAGTGTTGCTTTTCCTTTTAGCGTGATGTGTCTATCTGCTTTAACAGCTTAGGATAGGAGATTGTATTTTGTGTTTGCACTAATTAGTTTTTCTTACGTTTGTTTTGATAAGCTTGGCTCTGTAATTAGTTATTTTATCATTGATTAATGCTCGCACATACATATGAGTGATAATTCAGCTGATGGGATTCAGAGGCTGTGAGTTGAAGAAATGGTTCTTTTCCTGACTGCACTTTGGTACCATTTTTGGCATATTTTGCTGTTGATTGTATTAGTTACGTATGTGCTGTGTAAAACACTAGAGATAACTTCTAGTTCCTTTCTAATAGGGAAGAAAAGAGAACTTTATTGGGGAATAATTAGTGACCGTATGTAAGATAGATGGAATATACCGTGTTTCAGAGTCATTAATAATGTACTTGAGGATAAAAGTGATTAGCAATTTGACTCAGGGAATGAGGGATTTATTCAAAATTATTAGTTGAAGATTGATTTTAATTTTTCTTGCAGTTATTCCTGATTTCATTTGTGTAAAATAATAAATGGGTTACCTCAGTGCTTAGTCGTGTTAAATACTTCTTACACATCATGTAGAATACAAACTAAAATTATACAAAGCCGCTTAAAAAGCCCATTTTGAATCGATCTGTGCTCATTTTATTTCAAATTAAAATGTGTAGTCAATTGGAAGTTATAGGTAGTATCTAAGTTGCTCGGACTTTTCAATTTTGGTGCCACACCTGTGTCGACACGACATGGCTGTGGGATCCGTGTCCGATTTGGTCAACCGGTTTTGGGTACTTTGACCAAAATCGATGGGGAAAGTTTGGATGGTTTTAACGATTTCTGTAATTAATACAAAGGGCAAGGTGAAATTGGAGAAAATGAAATACCTTTTATGTAGAAATTTCTATGTCACGCCTTTTTCTTTAATCTCCTTCTATAATTTTCCTGAAGTTCTCCATATAATATCTTATAATTTAGGTTTTATCCTCTATTTTTAGATATTTGATTATTTTTAGGCGAATCTCCACACCCATATCCATACATGGATCTATATCCCGAATCTTAAAAATTAGATCATGAAGGGTCCGACCCTAGAACTGCACCCGAGTCTGAGCAACTTAGGGTAGTATCACCTCACATTATCATCAAATATGCAGATACGAATTGTTCAAACCATGCTATTGTGGGAAACTAGGTGCCATAATTTCTTGATGATTTACTTTAAATTGCCTCATCAGCACAACCTTTGAATATGACTTGTCAAAAAACAATAAGCTTTGCATGTGAAATCACAAATGCATTGTCCAAGAAATCTCTATATTTCTTCTACGGATAGGCTTAATTCTTTCAAAAGACACTTGTACATATATTTTTCTGGTTAGATTTAATCTTGTTCCTGGTCATTGAATTTTTTTTTTTAATGACAAGCCTATTTACTTTTCTGATATTAAAGGTGAAGTCTTTGCCTTGCTGAATGGTTGTATGTTTGGAGTACAAACATGAACAGAGAGTAGTCACTAGAACTTATTGTGCTGAAGAAAATAGTTGGGTCCTGTGCCTTAGCAAGGAATATGCTTTGTTAATTCAAAATGCTGATGAATAATTTTATATCCTAGGTATGAAGAAATGACATCCAAGTATAGTGTTGAATTCATCGCTGGAGGTAAACTGCCATCACTTGATCCCTTGCTTAACAACATCTGTATTGGATGATATTTTGCGTCAAAAGATAGCACACACTAAATGCATTGTCTTTACTATTCTGAATTCCAGGTGCAACTCAAAATTCAATCAGAGTAGCCCAGGTGTGTTTTCATTTTATTTTTCCCTTGGTTAGTTGCAATCTTATGTGGCCTATTTCCTCTAGAAGAATAACTTTCCATTTTTTATTTGCAGTGGATGCTTCAAATTCCAGGCGCAACAAGTTACATTGGCTCAATTGGAAAGGACAAGTTTGGGGAGGAGATGAAGAAAAACGCGAAAGATGCTGGTGTTAATGTAGATTCTTTGTCTCTAATTTGCTCCTTGTCTGGCTTTATCTTTTCTTCTTTTCCTGGGATGGGGGTGCGGGTTTATTATTAATACTTGCAGATTTATCAACTCATGGTTTTGCCTTTGTCTTCCTATCATTTGTAATACATTCTAAAGAGACTCTTTAATTTCATATGATGTTCGCATATGGGGCATTTAGGTGCACTACTATGAGGATGAGAGTCCAACGGGTACTTGTGCTGTCTGTGTGCTTGATGGCGAAAGGTTAGTCTAGAGCAATTTGCTTATTGTTTTACCTCCTTTCTGTTTTACAGTCAAACACTTTGTTTATGAGAAGGACGGTAAAAATGAAAAGATTATCTTTCAATTAGAAAAAAGTTTAAAACATGAAACTCATCTTTCTCAAGATTTTAAATGCTTCTCATGAAATGATGTTTGGAAACAAAACATTCCAGGTCACTGGTTGCAAACTTATCAGCTGCAAACTGCTACAAGGTTGACCATTTGAAACGACCAGAGAACTGGGCTTTGGGTAGGAATCCTTAGTCATTTTTTTTAATGCACAGATGTGTAGTTTTTATGTTAAACTAATTTGTATGTGTATACAGTGGAGAAGGCCAAGTATTTCTACATCGCTGGATTCTTTCTCACTGTTTCTCCAGAATCTATTCAGCTTGTTGCTGAGCATGCAGCTGCTAAGAACAAGGTCTGACCGTTGACATTGTTTTTGTTTGGCTGCCTTTTGAAGTGTTAAAATGAAACAATCATATAATTTTCCCAATTGCTGCAGGTTTTCTCAATGAACCTTTCAGCACCATTCATCTGTGAGTTCTTCAAGGATCAACAAGAGAAAGTCCTGCCGTAAGGCCAATGCCTCACCTATTTAAGGTTACATGAATGTAGAAGATACTGATTAGAACTCGCATTCCTTGTTTTCAGGTATATGGACTTTGTCTTTGGTAATGAGACAGAAGCAAGAACCTTCTCTAGAGTTCACGGCTGGGAGGTAATGGACGACTAAACTCCAGCTTTCTTATAGTTACTTGGGTTTGTGTTGTATAGCTAACTTATGCTGTAATGACCAGACTGAGAATGTTGAAGAAATAGCTTTGAAGATCTCCCAATGGCCAAAGGCATCAGGAACACACAACAGAATCACCGTAATTACACAAGGTGCTGACCCAGTTGTTGTGGCTGAGGATGGGAAGGTGAAGCTGTTCCCAGTAATTCCATTGCCAAAAGAGAAACTTGTCGACACCAATGGTGCTGGTATGTGGTTTATACTAGTTTTGCTTGTTTATATTGCGGTATGCTTGTCCCAATTGCACGGTAGATTGCTTCGAAGGGTTAATTTCATTTAGTCATCGAACTGTATTCACTAGACTGTTTTGGGTGTCAGTAAAATAACTAAATTGAATACACTATAAGTTACAAATTGGTATGTTTTGTCACATTAAGTAACTGAACTTTTGTCACTGTTACTATAACAGTAAAGTCACTAAACTTTCCCCACTATAACGTCCGCATCTAACGATCAAGGTGACTATACAACCAAGGTTTAGAACTTTTGAAACTTTATTAATGATGTTACAAAAAATAGTCTCTTGACTTTACTATTCTAGTGGGTTGAGTTTAGTTACTTAAATGTCACAAGAGACAGTTTAATAACTTTATTGTTATAGTGGAAGACGTTCAAGTGACCACACAAGAAACTAAACATTGCTTTGAAGTCTGTCATATCTGCCTCTGTAGTGATAAAACTGCACCCATGAACGCATTTAACAAGCTTTAAATTTTTTGTCTTGGAAATTCCAACTAAAAGTGGGTAGGAACTGGAATCCTAAATTTGCGGACTTCTCATTTACCAAACTATTAAATATGCTTTGCAACTTTCTTTATTTAAAAAAGAACAAGATTCTTGTCACCTTCTAGATATACCAATTCTCATAGTTAATCACAAAATTATGAAATATAACACACACTTCCCAACTGCCTCTTGTCACCTTCTAGATAACATATTTCTTCCGCTGGAGTAAAATTGACTAGCATGACGTGGTTGAACTGTGTCCATGATGCACGAAATGAATTAATGATTTATCATGTACACACCCTGTTTTGTAGTGCTTTTGCTTGGTAAACAAATCAAGAATGCACAAGAAGTTACATAATGTGTGTTTAAACTTTTGTAGGGGATGCATTTGTTGGAGGATTCCTTTCACAATTGGTCCAAGAAAAACCTATTGCAGATTGTGTCAAAGCAGGGTGTTACGCATCAAATGTTATCATCCAAAGGCCTGGTTGCACATATCCTGAGAAGCCTGAATTTTGAGTGAGGGATTTCCCTCTTAGAAATATTTTCTGGTTATTTTAGTATTTTTTTATTTGAGTTATGCCAGTTGCGCATGATATATCCATATTCCAATTCTCATCCTACACGTTGTGAGGGATTTTAATTACTTTTTCTTTCCGTCATTTGAGAACAACATTCTATTGTAATTGCGTTTTATTGCAATTATAATGGTTCTATAGTTTTCATTCGTAATAAGAGAGTGCGTCAGGCTAGTTTGTTTCATTTACTGCGGTTTATTTGAGTTAACGCCAAAAACACACCTAAATATCACTTAGCTTAAACTACTGAGAGAGAGGAAAACACAAATTATCATTCATTAGTTTGAAATATATATCTTAATTCTGACTTTCACCAATTACGTGTATACACGCTCGCGTGTTTGGCTTGAATTTTCATTCATGTGGTGGTGTTTCTTTGGCTGTCACGTTTCTAGAGATCAGTGTTAAAAATGGATCTAAGCTCTCTTTCTTTTTTGAGCTTTACATCTAAATTATTTTTTTCTAAATTCTTATAGTTCCGTTTTATAAAATAATCTTAATATTAAAAGTTGACCAATACTTAGTCCTTTTTATAATTTGATACTTAAAAGCACTTTAAAAAGATTAGTTAAACACAATATACTTATCAAAATTATTTTTCAAATGAATTAATCAAATACTATAAATTTCTTTTTTTAAAAAAAGGAAAAATTGTAAGAAAAAATGGATTAAAAGTATTTATTATATTTTTGTCAAAGGCCATATTATAATTATAAACTTATACTGTTATTTACCAAAATATACATATCTTCAACTTTTTAAATTTTTTATTTTTTATTTATTTTTTACCTCGATTTTGATTAAAGCTATCAACTTTTTTTATTACCAAAGCACCTTTTTTTGACTTTGATAAAATTTGAAAGTAACATCAATAAAAATTGTGTTTTTAATATTTTAATTTGTAATGTATATTTTTGACCAAGGTCAATGTTGAAAAAAATGAAAACTTTGGTAACATCATGTAACATGACAATTTTTGAGTGATAAGTTAGCATTGTAATTCCTACTATATTTGGTTTTGAAGTGTAATAATTTGTTTCCATTTATGTTTTAAGATTTTAGTATTCCAATGGTAATTTATGAGTTTTTTAGTGAATACTTAGTTGTAAACATTTAATTTTAATTGATAATGTATGTTTTTCATTAAAATCATTTTTTGTGAAAAAAGAAAAACCTTGTTAATATTAGGAAACTTGTCAGGTATATGGTGATAAGCTGATATTATTTTTGGTGTGCTTTTTGGTTTTGAATTGTAATAATTTACACCAAAAAAATATCGAATCTCTGAATAAGAGTGTATTTTACAAGTTTCCTATTCATTTATCGATATCACCAAACTAAAAACTAACAAGCACCACTATTATATATATCCATATATCTATAATTAATGGTAAGCAAAAAAATAAGTCAAGTCATAATATCTTAGTCAAAATACCATCAACCACCAATACTGACACTAGTATTTACACCAAAAAATTATCAAATCATTGAATAAGAGTGTATTTTACAAGTTCTCTATGCATTTACCAATGTTACCAAACCAAAAACTAACAAGCACGACTACTACATATATTCATATATCTATAATCAATAGTAAGCAAAAGAATAAGTCAAGTCATAGTATCTTAGCTAAAACATCATCATTTATCAATATTGGTGTAAAAATTGAAAATCATGATTACACATCATTAATTAAAGAGAGACAAATAACACAAATCATTAAATGCATCCTTTCTTTATTTTTTTTATTTCTATCTTTAATCAATTAAACTTATTTTCCAATAAAAAAATTTACTCCAATTTATTGCACTACCAAAATTACAGATAATTAGACTTGATTTAAGTTTTTTTTAGAAAAAACATATTAATCCTA
Organism: Solanum sejunctum; assembly: GCA_025642045.1. NCBI lineage: Eukaryota > Viridiplantae > Streptophyta > Magnoliopsida > Solanales > Solanaceae > Solanum > Solanum sejunctum. Next base: position 22,607,347 of record JAOTQJ010000002.1, read on the forward strand.
ATATATACATTTATGAAAAGATTTTATAGACATTTGCTTATAAATATTTAGTAATGATATAAACTTATAAAATATACTCTTAAAATGCTTAAAAAATTTCTTTTCCCCCCAAAAATTACTTTTCTGAAAAGCTACGCTTCTAAAAATAAGCATTTTTTTTAGGAATACTACACAGGCTCTAATATCATGATAGCTTCAATTCCTTCTTCTATCTCAACCCCTTCTTGAAAATGAACAACTTACTATCCATTACCCTACCTCCACCATAAATTGTTTTCCAATCCATGTGAAATTTTAATTTATTTTTTTAGCCATGGTGACATTATTTTACATGTGGCAATTATGTGTTTTGTTTTATTTAAGAGAGAGTGATTCATACATCATCACATATTATTTGAAGTTTGTTTTCAAATTTATGAATGATCATTTATGTATATTCCTCACACTTTAGTAGTTTAGATATGAAACTCAAAAAATTTGATAATTTAAATAATATTTTTGACACTTGAATTTTTTTTAAAAAATCATAAAAAAGAGATTAATGTGTTTAGATGCCTATTAAATTAAAGCTTCTTTCAGTCTCTATTTGGCAAAGGATATGAGTCTTGTGGAACTGACAAAATCATGTTTCTTTTACCAGTTATGTTAGACCGATATAATTTTTGTACACAATACATCAATGCTCATTCTGAGTGTAACAATTTGATCCTCATTTTAGGTATGAAAAAAGTACACAGATATAATTTGAAATTATTTATTCTTAATAAATTCAATCTAAATTATTCATCTTTAATGGATCTATTGCCTAAATTATTTACCTTTCTACCCATTATTCCTTTTTATTTCGCGTGCTGACGTCAGCATAAATAATATGAAATATACTCTAGCGGTATATATATACCCTAGCGGTATCATATAGAATGAGCTCAGTCCTTTGTGATACTCTGACGGTATATTGATACCCAATTGGTATATAGGATTTTTTTAAAGAAATAAATAAGAACCAAATAAAAAATTATTAAACTATAAATTAGTAGAAAATATATTCATTATATACTCTGTCGATATATTTATACCATATCATTATCATAGAAGATTGAGCTTAATCATCTGTGATACCCTATTGGTATATGTATATCCTGTTGATATATCATACAAGCAGGTGTTGATGCCAGCATGACGTCAACGCGCGAATGTTAATATTAAGAGGGAAAAATTTTAATAGTATGAGGATACAAAATATAGAAGGGTATATGAATGTAAATAGTTTATTTTAAAGGAGTACAAGTTTAGTTTTTCTTTTAAATATTCTGTGTTAACTCAAATTTCATTGACTTACACCATTCAATGAAGAGAGAGAAAATAATTAATTAAATTTTAAGCACTGAATCTATCTTATATCATGCATCAACTGTCAAAATAGAAATTGAGAGAAAATAGAGAGGAGCTTCTCTATTTCAAATCATATTTAAAGACTTTGAATATGTTTTTAATTTTCACTTTTAATAATTAAAGTGATAATGGATCTGAATATGTAATTTCGGGACGCCCCAAGTGGACTGCACGTGTCAGTCATTTAGACGTCGTGCGTTGACATTGATTTTCACAACGAGCATTTGGAAGTATATAAATGTTGCATAACATGTCTTTAAGAGTGCCAAGAAAGATGTGATGATATAGAGATCGAACAAATTACATACAAGGTAAATGGTGATAAGAGACTTATTACTTTCACAAATTGAATGGAATCATGATAAGATTGAGACAATCCTTCTTTCTTTGGATTAAATTTTTGGAGAAGTGAGTAGGACTAAGATTTAATTCTATATAGTATCAAAGCCATGCTCAATGTGCCCTCCATAAAATCAGATAGATGGATGGAGTGGAAGCATCCACGTCCATGAATGTGCACACAACAGATCAGACAATAGAATCTTAGATAAAGAATATTTTGATCCAGGTGCAAAAGGGTGATGAATGAAATGTCTCACCTTGGTAAATAAATGAAATTCTGGACTTCTTCTAAGACTTGAACAATTCAGCTTTTGAAAGTGTGAGTTAGAACCAAAGCCAAATTTAACACAACTCGAAATGAATTTACTAGCTTTGATTTCTTGCCTAAGTAATGCCTTTTCATATTCATAGATAACAAATATACATCCAATATGTTATAATAGATGTCAACATTCTAGCTATCTATGAGTTGAACATCATGAATTAATGAAATTTAATCACAAACGCTCTCTCTCTCTATATGATTGAAACATCAAAAGCATATAGAGATACGTCTATTTTTTGGAGAAGTGGCACATCTTATAACACTTGCAAATATGTTTTCATCACAAGGGATCCATAATTTTGACTCAACATGAGTGAAATCATAAATTTCTTCTTGTGCTTGATCTAGCAACGCTTTGAAAAGTGGGTGCTTGAGCAAAGTGATATTGATTACAAACCTCTTTTTATATTTTCCTACATACACCACCAAGTGACCCTTTGGGACATCCCTTGGGATAGAATTATCTTCTTGCACAAATGGCCATTTTGTCCACTTACAACATTTTTCACAATTTGTTGCACAAGTTATAACTTTGGTGCCCATCTTTTGGCATGCCTTGACAAATTTTCCATCCATCATTTTGATAATCCTTTTGAATGTACAAAGAGAGTAATCAACTATTTTATGAAATTAAACTATAGAGGAAGAGGAAAGAATGGTGTTTTGTATGAAAATGAGACATGTATATATACAAGAGCCAATCTTTTGGGATCACTAAAAGGTCAACATACTGTTGAGTAATTGAAAGAGGCAAAACACGTGTGATACATATTATGATGACTTAAGAAAATAAAATAATTTCAGCGTATAAATATTACTTATATATGTCTATTAACAATATAAACTAAAAGTAAGTAATTACGGCATAACATTTTCACGTAGTATACTCAATTTCGATCCATTTTACTTTTCATGTTTAATTTTTACACATTAAACAAACACTAACTACAAGAATAAGTTGGCTAATTAATTTTTATTTATTCATTAATTTTAATTTAATACTGCATTCATTTCAAATTAGTACTTACTTCATTTTAAAAAGAAGAATCTAGTTTGATTTGATATAAAATTTAAGAAAAAAAATTAATTTTATAGTTTTAAATTAAAATTATTTCAAATGTATCAGAATATCTTTTGATTTTATGATTTTAAACATATCATGCAAAAAATTGAAATTAAAATATAATTACTAAAAATATGAATCATTCTTTTTAAAATAGACTAAAACTAAATATAAACGTGTGCCTATTTCTATGAAATAAAAAAATATAATTGTTATTTTTTGCTTCTCGAGAGTAATTAATATATTTGACCAAATTACCCCTAACCATAAGGGGTCCTTTTAACAGTACGTCGTCATGTACTCCTAGATACGATAATGTACGAACGTGCATGTCGTGAATAAAGAATAATTCTATTTTGTAAATTATCAAAACTCTGCACTCGCGTTTTTTTCATCTTTATTCTTTGATGATAGGCTAATTCTTTTTTATTTTTTATGAGCGATGTGCTGAAAAATTTAATTTAGAGCCCACAGATAGAAAAACAAAGTTGATAAGATATGAAACATGAAATCATGAGATAAGCTTCTTGGGGAAAGTGCACTACTGCCCATCTCTCATTTTTTTTTATTTGATGTTCTGAGTTCATGGAGATTCAATTAAATTTAAATTGCACATTATAAAAACTATTTTAGTAGTGACACTCCCAATAAGATTTTTTTATTCTCAAAATTTAAATTTAAAATTTTTAATTAAAAATAAAATGCTTTCACTAATGCATCACAAATGCCCATCTCCCACTTATTATAATTGATGATTGTGTGTGTTGAGTAATTTATTTATTTTAAAACAAGAAGTGGAGTGGGAAGTGGGGGCTTGAAATCTAGAATTGACTCATGTTCCTCTACAACTTCACCTTGATTGATTAAGGAAAA
>JAOTQJ010000002.1:22627168-22646614 GCA_025642045.1 Solanum sejunctum
ACAATTTTCATGGACCTATTCTACAAAGCATAGTTCTCTGGTCCAGTTAATTGAAACGAAATTAAGGAGCTACCTGGTGTGTCACATGGCTGTAGATACAATGAATGATTGGCGTCGATTGTTGTACTAACTCAAGTAGTTCCTCTCTCTGCTGTACCTTCTCGAATTTCTATCGCCATTGCTGGTTCACTTTGCTCCAATCGAGTTTTGACCTAGGTTCCAAAAACAACAACTTCGGTGAAATGGAAACGCGACGCGAATCGACCTACCTCCTGAATCAACCTGCTCTGATACCATGAAGAGAATCAGCAACCATGAGAGATGAGAAATTCAAGGTGAAATTGAAGAAGGATGAAGATTGAAGAATGGCTCCAGTAATGGGAGTTTTTCTATTCTATTTCTTGTAAAAGGGGAAAATGAGGTGAATGAATGTGTACAACTGTTTACAGCCTTATATATATACTCCTCTTTAAGGCTAATTAACTAATTAACTAATCTCCTAACTGACATTATCAACAATTAACAACTGCTCAACCAACTATTCTTCCACTAATTATTCACTACCCTCAATATTAACTTGGAATATTATTTTACATGAAAAATTCAAATATATTTTTGTCAATTTATGTCATGTAAACAAATTCGTCTTCGTGCGTATATATCTCAAGCAATAGTAAGAGGCTAAGTTCTTGACAAAGATAAATGTAATTTTTTTAGCACAAATGTTCTAAGGGTCCACATCATCAATTATCCTAATTTTAAGTTTTTAAGTGTCATATACTTTGATTTTGTCCTAATTTTATTTTTCATTAATTTTATCAAAAAATCATTTTGAAAACAACAAATCGAACTGAATTAATTCGATTCGATATATGGTGCACACTTTTCAAAATAAAAAACCAAGGAATCAAATCAAAATTTGCTAAAACTGATCACCGAAGAATCGATTGCTCACTCCTCCCTCAGCTTGACCAATTCTTCTAATAAATGAAAGGAAAAATGACTAAAATGACATCTATCCTGTAATAGAATATTTGCCAATACGAGAGAATCACAAGATTATACTCCCAAAGCTCTTAAAGCTCCTCAGCAAACACTTCAAAAGCTCCTAAAGCTCTAATGTTTCGCACGCCAAAAAGCTTAAAAAGCTTGTTTTAGTTATAATTGATAATCATACATAAAAAGTATCCACAATTAGTATATTTAATGATTGATTTGAGAGGACTCATCAAACCCAAAAAAGGATATCATGTCGTATTTTGTAGCATTGGATAATCGGTATAGCCAACAACAAGATGTGATGTATAAAATGTCTCCCTATTATACTTGTTGAGAGGTGCATTTAGCTCAAATCAATTTGGTAAATCTGGATTAGATATGAATAAACGTTCATACGCAACTAGATTAGCTCGATCTTCAAGTACAACTTTATTTCCATCTTCTCTATCGTAACCACCTGCTACCATAAAAGTACCTTTAAATGCCTTCCTCATAGACACAAGGCTTTCATGACATTCAAATTTTTGCTTTCATCCTAGGCTCAACCACATGGCAATACACAATGTCATACTTGTTCAACCATGTAAAGTCCCAAACCACTTGGATTTGTATCTCCAGATTCATTGTAGTTTGCAAATGGGGAGAACCTTAATACCAACTAGGTCAGATCCTATCTCCTTACTCCTTGCAATGCAAATCTACATCGATTCCCTATAGATTCTCCATATTCATCAGTTCAATCGTTAACTTGATCTTTCATAAACTGATCGATTAGATAGTCATGGATCTCAAATCCAACTTCAATTGCATCTCTAGCAGCAATCCTTAACAATTTGAGGAATTTCAGTCGTCGTGGACGTGTAAATTGGGAGACATTTAGAGCATCATGTGTTAATATCTTATCTGTGCATAGGATCCTGTACATTAGGTTGAAAATCTGTAGAAATAAGTCAGTTTAGAGCATTGATTTTTTGAGATAATCACCATTAAAAAATAATGAGAAAAGAAAATTGACCCTATTCATCGGAAGTAAGTTAGTTTTTTTCTCGAGCAAAATATTATGCAATACTTTTTAAAAGAAAACTGACTTAATCCCTCGAATTTTTTTTAAATAAAAATCAACAGACATGGTCGGTTTTGAAGTGAAAAACTACAGTTGAAGATTATAAATAAAAATGATGAAAATATTTTATCAAAATATTTTATCAAAGAAAACGTCCGGTCAAATTGTGGAATTAATCAAAATCATAGAAAAAACTAGGTTCAATTACAAGAAGCTATAATTTTTATGTATATTTTTGAAAATCAATAAAATAGATGGAATGATTGACTGTCCCTTGTTTTTTGGGTGTAGTATATCACAAATACAATAAATACAGTTGAAAATAAAATGATAAAATTGAATAAAATTCATTCAGATTGAGGCGCAGATATCTCGCTCTCTTTAAGGAGATTCAAGTCCACTGCAGCATAATCTATACCGATCTAACAGTACATCTCTTGACTTGTCCCCTCTAAGATACAACAGTGTCCAACAATGTTGTATGACTAAAACAACTTCAGATTAGTTGAAGAGTCCAAATCAACAAAAAGAACATTATCCTTTAACATATAATTACTCTCTTTTATATATATTGAATATAGTTTCTACCTGAACTCTCTCTTTCACTATTGTACACTTCACTACACACTACAATATTTTATCTTCAATTCACATTTTTCTCTCTTCATATTTCTTCTTCTCACAAAAACAAAAGAAACATCACCACATTATTTATAGGTGATGAATTCTTCCATGTCTTGAACAAAAATAAAGTGGATAATAATGTAGGTGAATGGAGTTATGCTTTAGAGGTTACATGAGTTACAAGGCATAATAATGTAGAACATAACTTTGTGGTTACATGAGTTACAAGACTCTAATAGGGTAGAACATGTGTTAGTGGTTACATGAGTTATAAGCCACTAATGGTCATATAAGTTACAAAAAACTAATGGCCGTATAAGTTACAAAAACAAATGACCATTTCTACCAAAATTTATACCACTAATTACACTTAATATTTTATTTTAATAATAAAATACATATACCCCAAGCTACCCTGTTTAAAGAGAAAACCACTAATGCATAGTCCACCAGTTTGGCATCGGGTTTTGACCCAAATTTTAGTATTTGAGAATGGACTCAAGTTGCACAAAAATAACCTTTAGGATATATTTCACTCAAACTTGGTAAAATGGCTAAAACTAAGTGAGTAAAGTGAGTTACATCTGCCTGCATGCCAAATTTATATGGACTGCATTCACAATTGGTTTCCAAGCCTCAATTTGCTCCTTTGTCCATATAATAGGTACATCTTTGTATCCAGTGACAGTTTTAGAAATTGCTTTTGTGAGTAATAAGGAATAGCCTGTGGCTGAGGAACATTACCATAACATCTTTGCCTTGTTAATGGTGCCAACACAACTCGATGAGATAACTGCAAGTTTCCCATCTCATTAGAGGGATCATCTGCTGTTGTTTCTCTTCAACAACTTTATTTTCCAATTTCTTGTTTGTGTCACACTATAATCTTTCCATCGTCCATATATTTATAACAAAGGAGAAATTGGTGAATAATGGACGCTAATACTTAGGGGGTGCAAAAATCAAACTAATTATTAAATTAAATTGAAAAAAATGTTGTTAGTTTATTGCTTTTGGATTTTTGGGTTAACAGATTATTTTTAATAGTTTTATAAAAGAATTATCAAGTTATTAATTTTTTTAATATTGAATTATTAGGTAAGTAATATTTTTTTTACTTTACTCCTAAATAAATATTAAATATTAATATCAATACTTTATTGGTTATTACCTTTGCTCTTTAACCTTCAATTCAGATTATTGTCCTAGTTCTTTTATCGTGTTGCACTTATATAGTTTTTTTCATGTTAATTTTTATTGTTTCTATTTATGAGTATTTTGTAAAATATTGCTATTTTATTGCGTCAAATTATTAGAGAAATCATATACTTATTTTATGAACATTTTCATATTAGTTAAGAATCCAAAATTAATAAACAGTTATATTATTTATTTAGCTTATTTAAAAATTGACAAATCAACTCAATAATACATGACATTGCATGGGGTCGACCTATGCACACAGCCTTTTAGCGTCTCTATTTGACAAATCAACTCAATAAGTATTTCATGGTAATGAATAAGACTTGTCTAATAAAAACAGTAACTTGTATGGTGCTCAATTTTTCAAGTGCCTTTTCAGTATTGATATTCCTCACAAAATGACAAGACAGGAGCCAAAAGTCTATAAGAGAAGAGCAAACCAACACAAATTACACTATTATTGGTGTTAATTAGGGATAAGGGTCAAACAGAGGCGGCTCAAATGGATATCATGACGTGTTTTGTAGCATTGGATAATCGGTATAGCCAACAATAAGATCTGATGTATAAAATATCTCTCGTTGAGAGGTGCATTTAGCTCAAATCGCTTTGATAAATTTAGATTAGATATGAATAAACATCCATACGTGACTAGATCAGCTCGATCTTCAACTACAACTTTATTTTCATCTTCTCTGTCGTACCCATCCGCTACCATAAAAGTACCTTTAAATGCCTTCCTCATAGGTACAAGGCTTTCATGACATTTAAAAAACTCACGGATTTGATTGAAAATGACCCTATTCATTTTTTTTTCAAATCTTTTTAATAGAAAATCGATGGATGTCCATTGCTTTTTTTCTCGAGCAAAAATTTATTTATTTTTTTGAAAAAACTAACGCAGTCCCTCCATTTTCTTTTACAAAAACCCAACAGACATGATCAGTTTTGAAGTCCAAAACTGTAGTTGAAGATTATAAATAAAACGATATTTCATGAAAAAACATGTGTGATCGAGTCGAATTGTCTTAAATCATAGAAACAACTAGGCTCAATTCCAAGTAGCTATAATATTTATGTATATTTCTGAAAAATCGATAAAATAACGGACATGTTTGATTGTCCCTTGATTTCAACCTACCCTCTTTGCCGATTTCACGAAAACAATGAAGAAAAAACCAACGATGCACAATTCACCAGTGTCGCATCGGCTCTTGACCCAAATTTTAGTAGCATTAATTAATATTTGAGTGGTCATTTGAGAAATCGACTCTGTTGGATATATTTCGCTCAAAATGTCATATATGAAAACTTGATAAAATGTCTAAAACCAAGTGAGAAAAGTGGAAGTTCCCATCTTATAAGGGGTCATCTGGTGCTGTTTCTCTTTAACAACTTTATTTTTCATTTTCTTAATTTTGTCGCCCTATAATCTTTCCATTGTGGGTATATTTATAACAAGAGAGAAATTGGTGAATAATGGACATTTATATTTAAGGGTGTGCAAAAATTCAACTGATCAATAAATTGAATTGGAAAATATGTTATTGGTTGATCGTTATTGACTTATTGGGTTCTTGAGTTAACGAATTTTTAATGATTTTATAGGAAAAAAATCATCAAGTTATTGATTCGCTTTTGGTTTTTTAATATTGAGTAATTGGGTAAACTGATAATCTATTAAAACAATAATGATTTATTTCTTTACCCCTATATTAATTAAATATTAAATATTAAATATTAATATCAGTATATTATCAATTATTACCTTTGCACTTTATCCTTCAATTCACATTATTGTCCTAGTTCTTTTATTCGTATTGCATTTATATATTTTTTTTCATATTAGTTTATTGTTTCTATTATATGAGCATTTTGTAAGAACTAAAATCGATAAATAGTTATATTTATTGACAAATCAATTCAACAATACATAAAATCGAAGTCAACGCATCAACATAATGGTGCTTAAAAAGAAGCGACTTTAGTGTCTACTAGACAGGAACGAGGATAAGTATTTTCTGGTATGAATAACACTGGTACAATAATATGGATATAATTAACCATGACGATGACTGAGAATTCTTGAAAAATTTATTATTTTACTTTCATTAATTTTTTCAGCTGTCATTTGATTTGTTTGGTTGATTTTAGAATTTTTTTTGAAAATTTGAGGCATGAGTGAGTTTTTTAGTTTTACAAATTGAAGTTGTTTAAAAATAATTTTTAATATCAATCGAAGCTATGAATCTCGGAACAAAATTCAATCGGTTCAGTGGGAAAAGTGGTTTTCTGGTACCATTCTTCTTGATTCTTTGCATTTTGATCCTTCGAGTGTGTATTAAATTAGAAAATTTCGAAAAACAATTGTTTATTAATATTATTTGAGTTGGTCAATTGAAAGTAAAAGAAAAGAAGCATTAATAAAGTGTGTGGTGAAGGAAAGAATGGTGAAAATATTTTTGATGCTCGAAGGGAAGGGTGAAAATATAGGATAAAAAGGTAATTTTCATCTCTTAAAATAAATGTGATTATGACTTTTTAAGGTTGTACTAATTTCTATTTCGAATAATGGGGGTCATAGGACCTTGTTTGGTGATGTTAAAGTGTATAATTAAGAATATTATAATAGATCCTTTATTTTTTTGTTGTACTAGGTAATTATTTATACCTTCACAACGCAAAACTTATCATATATATCGGTCTCTAATGGGATGAAAACCTTAAATCAAAATAAATTTTTTAGTATCTCAGTTTCACAATTTTTATATATTTATGTATTTTGTATAAATTTTATATATTTATGAATTCAAAATCAATTTCATCTAATGTATTTTATATCAAAATTAGATATGCATTGATATATATTATCTTTGAGCAAACATAGGGAGAGGGAAGAGAGAGAGAGAAAGAAAGGAAGACCAAAAAATGATGGAAAGAGCGAGAAATAGGGGGAAGAGAGTGATGAAATTACCTTAAAGTATAGAGAAATTTAGCAGCCATGATACGAATATTTATCTAATTAAATAGTTTTTTCATAAAAATATATAAAAAGGAGAGAAGGAGAGTCCTTACACTTAAATATCAAACATTCTACTCATTTAACTCTTCATTTGTTTTAAGATTTGTGATAATTTTTTTATTTAATTTTTTATAACCACGAATATATTACATAACACTACCAAACATCTAACAATGTCTTTATGAGACTAAAATGGGAGATTTGGAAGAGCAACTAGAGTGTCATGGGCTAACTGTTGGTGGGCTGACATAATTTTTACGTCTTAAAATTTTATATATATGGAATTTGAAATTTTACGATAGTAAATATTTTTAAAGATGGGTGACAATCATATATTTACTTAAGGCTTAACGAAAAGTTTCTAAAAATTCTTTCTTCAATAAAACTTGAAGATTCATTAAAATGTTGTTTCCCATCATTTGTTACCAAGGACAACAAAGAAATTCATCAATACTTCATATTCTAGGACTGACTTCATAACTTTTAAGAAGTACTTTTTAACTTAAATGTCAATGACATATTGTTGTAATATTATAGTATTTGTTACTAAGGCGAATCAACAGACCAAGATACTTTAACTGAGCCATCTTTGAGGTTGTATGCAGATGATACTTGATCATGTTTCATTTTAATTGAATGGTGTTCAAGTTTATAAGATAAATTATCACCAAAATTGACTTTAACTATTTCCAACAAGTCTTTACTTTGTCTGTCTCTTTGATTGTCACGTTGAACTCTGATGTTTTTAACTCCATTTTAATCTTGATCTTTTGTGGTTTGGCCATGGCCACAAGTGGAAAATTTAAGAAAAAATCAATTAAAATTTCTGTTTGATTAGTTTTTGTTGTACATTAGTTTGATATGGTTGAAGAAATCATGGGAATTTGTAGATTTCTTTTAAAAATGGTCACGTGTATGTTACATGTTACATATCTCATGACATACAAATAGTATGTGCAATAAAGAATTGCATGATTAATTAATTTGTTTCATAAATTATTGTGTTTCTACATCAATGTGGAATTCATGCGATCATAGTGTTAATATAATATTCTTTGAATCTATTACAGATATTTCGAACTAACCGTCCTTTTTCCCTATTGATGAATGTTTTTTTTAGAAATAGACTAAAATATTAAATAAATTGAAATGAAGAGGATAATAAATCGTACTCATTATATTATTCCTTGTCGGAAACTCATAATTTTAAGGATGTATATTATTAAAAAAATATTTTGCAACATGGTTTAGTTTCTAATTTTAAGATTCTATGGCTAACACATTTTTCATTGGAATTTTGGACTTCAAATCATCCATAAACTTTGTAAAATTAACTTGAGATGATCCATTAATTGCCAATCCATCCTCTAATTCCTTCTTGATTTTCTTAATCCGTTGCTTCATTTCCTCTGCTTCTTCGCCTTTAATCAGAAATTTTACTTTCTCAGCCACTTCATCACTAGTAATTGAACCCTTATGACAAAGATCAATCCCGATTTTCCAATCATTGACCACTAATTTTCGATTAGTGAATTGATCGGTCAGCAGGGGAAAACAAATAAATGGAACAGAACACCATATGCTTTCCATGATCGAGTTCCATCCACAATGAGTCAGAAATCCCCCTACTGCTGGATGAGAAATTACAACAGTTTGGCAGCACCAAGGCACAATTAATCCTCGATCCTTAATATTATCTTCGTAACCAATCGGTAAATAATCAGTCTCTTCTGAGCTAACAATATCAGGACGAAGTACCCAAATAAAATTAACTTCACTGACCATTAGGCCATGCGCAATTTCCACTATAGTTTCTTTACTAGTATGAGCATAGCTCCCGAACGAGACGTACAAGACCGAGCCATGAGGCTTGGTGTCTAGCCAATTGGTGCAATCGGACTCGGACCACAGGCTCGTTGACACTGATGTGTTGGTGAATCCCGGGGAGAAAATTGGTCCAATTGCATAAGTAGGTTGATATTTTTGTAATGCTGAAATGGTTTCAGGTTCAAGTTCTTGGACAGTGTTACAAATTATAAAATCTACATTTCTTACCTCCTTGAATGCCCTTTTGATTATTCGATTCACCACCATATTTGTGTCATTGGACTGAATATAGGAAGGTAAATCAGTTGGTTTTATAGACTTCACTCCTGGTATGTAATCTATCATGTCTTCACGTTTATTCTCTAGCAAACCATGAAAAGTTAATCACAATTAAGAATTATAGGCATAACAAAAGGATAAATAACACAGGCAATCTTAGTTAACCATATGTATAATGAATTTATGGGTGGTTTGGTTTATGTAGTTATGCAGGTAGTAATGTAGATAAAGTATAATTTAGGTATAGTATATAAATATATTCTTTATTCTGGACTTAGCTGATACTTATGCCTTCTAACTTTGGGTGTGAATAAGTAAACACTTAAACTTGTATAAAGTTAAACAAGTAGACACATATATTTGATGTGACAATTCATGTAAGATGGACGGAGGGAGTATAGAGTTTAACATGTGTAGTTAATGATCTTTCCTTTTGTTGAAGAATGATAAAAATCTCATATTGATAGTTAATGAGATGAGTTAGGGGCGAACCTAGGAAGGGGGAGGGGGTTTATGGAACCCCACGACAAAAAATTACACGATCTATATAAGATAAATTTTTTATATTTTCGAATGTATATTAAACTTGAACTTCCTTGGCAATAAGCAACATCTAGCATAGTGATAGGTCTCCTTTTAAATGAACCATCATGTTTGAGGGCTCAAATCCTACTTAAAACATTATTTTTTAGTTTCTCTTAATTATTCCCTTCCATTTAGTTTCGGCTTTGGGGAACCCAATTGTATTTTGTTGGTTTATTCGCATATTTATACTTTTATATTTCAAACTGTCTGAGTTAAAAATTTGGATCTATCAGTGGGATGGGTGGACTCCTTGTAAGTTTTGACAACCTCGTCATTTTGAGCTAATTTTTGAGGTGTTATTTAAGTCCGGATCTAATTTTATATGGTATCAGAACAGGACCTATATCTCACTCAATCTTGGGCTCTAAAAATTAAAAATTGTTCATGCACTAAATGCTAAGCACCGGATATAAGATAAAGTGTTAAACAACAACAACAACAACATACCTCAGTGCCTCAAAAGGCTCTTTAAATTATCTGCACTTTTTTATAGTTAGTCAATGCAACTTTCGACGTTTCTCATGAGTAAATCTTATATTAATAGTTAATAAGATAAATTAATTCTTTATAAGAATCAAACAATTCTCCATTTGAGTTAGCCCCAAGGGCTAATGTTACAGCTTTTCTGACAACATTTTTTGCTGACTTATTTATTTATTTATTTTTCATTGTGTCTTTATCTCCAAGAATATGCTTTATGTCTTGGCGTGTTGTACTATCAAGTTGTGCTGCAACTTCCAACAAACAACGATAATTTACCATTAGAATCTAACAAGAGTGAAACGTAAGCAGATATTATCCTTATTTTTATTTATGAGATGGATAAATTTATTTTGATAGATCCTGGGGTTTGAAATTTTTATGGAAAAAGTTTTAAGTTTTAAGGTTTATATTAGTATATAAAAATATTTATTCCCTTCTTAAAAAATAATAATTAATATGAATATTTTAATATAATATTTATATTAGTTGACGTATAGTCTTACGTAGTATGAGAAAATAATCTTGATAATAAATAATTAGTATTGAAAGTTAAATAGAAAAAAATGTAATTATCTTTTCTTGATATTTTAAAAGTCGCAAGCTAGAATATCATAATTGGTATTCCCTCTATCCCATATTAATTGAAATAAAATTTATACTGTACTTTTAACTATTACTCTTTGTGTGTAATTTATCTCCTAGAAAATATAAGATTTTAATAAATGAAAGGGCCAATATGAAAAAAATTTTAGACATTCTTTTTGAACTTTGGATAATTCAACTATTTTGAATATTGAAAAAAGTCTCAAAAAGTTAATCAATTTGAGACGGAGGGAGTAATATCAAATTTAGTGGAATAGCTAGCTATCAGAATAAACCATCAAAGTGGAAACTAAATACTCCATTAATTCATTCCAATTTACGTATCTAATTTTTTAATCTATATGCAACATTTTTTACCCGGCAAGTTTAAATTACACTTTTTTACTTTGAGACCAGAAAATTCAAAATAATAAATTCTGTGTCCAATGATTACTAAATTAAAATGAAGAAAGTACTTACCAATGCAATCGTAGTGTCCATTTTGCCTGAGAAGATCCATGTGATAATACACACTAAAAACAAGAGCTGGTTCTGTCCAATACGAGACATTCACAAGATTATATTTTTTAGCTATGGTTGATGACCATACGTAAAAAGTATCGACAATTATTATATTTGGTGATGGACTTGAGAGGACCAATTTTCCAATAACCTCATCAACATGGAAACCAAAATCATTCATGATAGATTCAAAGTATTCATCATGGTTAAGTGATCGATCGAAATCTACTGGAAAACCATCGTAAATGGTCACATCTCGGATATCAAGGCCTAACAGTCGTGCACCTGAGAAGAGATCGTTACCCTCTACGACATTAATGTTCGATCGACATATTTGTTGGTGAATTGATTGAGTGTTTATGAAGGTAATTGTGAAGCCATTGGATGCAAGTTTGATGGCTAGGTTAACAAAAGGGATTACATGACCTTGGAGAGGGTAAGGAAATAATATAGCATGAGGCTTTTGGTGGTCCATTATTTCTATGGTGAAGTGAAGTTAGGTTTTATTTTTTCTAAAATGAAGTGACCTTTGTGTCTCTATTTTATAGTAAAGATGATGAGGTATTTGGTGGCAATGAATAATGCGGACCTAAAATGCTGGAAATAAATTAGAGCAAATAGTTTCTTTGGAATCCGAGTTTCACAACTCACAATATAACTTTAGTAATTGGACAAGTATTTACTAACATGCTGATTGACTACTTACAATTGGCTTTTGACTATTATTTCTCACAAAATGACAAATGATGACGTAATTATACTATATATATATACTTACAATTGGCTTTTGACTATTATTTCTCACAAAATGACAAATGATGACGTAATTATACTATATATATAAATATATCCTCTACATCCATCTTTACTTGTCCACTATTGTTATTATGAAATCTTTAACATTATTTGTTTAGTTTATGAAATTAAGAGATAAATTTTATATTTAATTCTTAATTTAACCTTATAAGTAATTATAGTCATTTTTCTATTATATTTTTCAAGATATTATACTTATTATATTTAAAGCATGATTTAATAAAATTACTTCTATCATTTATTACTTTTTAGTTCTTATATTAAGTCAATAAGGAATAAGTAAAGATGAACGGGAAAATATTCCTTTATGTATTATAATTTATTTATCTGATTTTAACTTGGGCAAACTTAAGTGGATATTATCCATGGAAATAAAAAAAATATTCACTTCCTTTTATTTTATTTGTCAAATAAATTTCGTGTGGTGAGATATATAGTTGTATATATTTTTAACTTACAAAATGACAAGTAAAGAAAGAACTTACCTACAAAGAAAGAAAGAGCAGTTTGTACGTGATCTCTTTATGATCAAAGTCACTTTTATATATATTGAAGATATTACATAGTCAACAATGTGATAAATCTACAGATCAGTTTGTTATAGTTTGATTAGCTGTTAATTAGATTTAATTAATTTTCAGTTAAGTGATACGTTGGGCTGTGATTGTATAAGGTGAGGGTACATAGTAAGGAAATGGACCAATATATATATTTTGTCCATTTACTGTACATGAGGGTTGTTCTTCATTTTTACTCTTCAGAGAAATATATATTTCATTCTCTGCATCTCCTTCTCTCTGGTTTGATCCTTCATTACTGCATTTTATCATGATATTAGAGTTGTGAATCTCGAGATCGATTCAATTACACAGCAATGGCGGAGTCTACGGCGAATATTGCCACCAGCAATGTTGCGCCTGCTGAAACCCTTGACCAAATTGAAAGAAGACGAAATCATCCACTCTATCTTCATAACTCAGATACTCCGGGGTGTGTCCTCACTACTGTACAACTTACAAGGACGAAAAATTATTCACTATGGAGAAAATCTATGCTGATTAATCTCCGAGCCAAAAGTAAGCTAGGGTTTGTGCTTGGGACATGTAAAAGGAGCGATTATAGAGGAGATATAGAGGAACAGTGGGAGAAATGCAATGCTTTTGTGCTTGCATGGATAATGAACACAGAGTCGAAAGAACTACTTAGTAGTATCGTCTACGCCACAGATGTCTCGGCGGTATTGACTGATTTGAAGGAAAGGTTCAACAAGGTTGATGGATCTAGAGGTTATCACTTGCATAGAAAAATCTACACGATTAATCAGGGTAACATGTCGGTCTCTGCTTATTTTTCAAAACTGAGATTGCTTTGGGATGAATTTGATACACTTGTTCCACCGCCTTCATGTAGCTGTGACAAATCTAGAATTTATGTTGATCATCTGGCATGCCTGAGGTTATTTTCTTTCTGATGGGATTAAATAAGACTTATGCTCATGCTCGTAGTTTAATTCTGATGATGAGTCTTTTGCCTAGCATTGGAAAGGCTTATGCTATGATTATGGCTGATGAAAGCCAAATGATGACTGCTAACTCTCGCTCGAGAAGCAACATGTAGGAGCAAATTATTTTGTATGCAGGAAAAGGGAACATTCCCAAGAAATTTCAGTCTAGAAGGAAGAATTGGGATCAGATTTGCGATTTTTGTAAGATTCAAGGCTATGCAAGAGAGGAGTGTTACAAGCTCAATGGATATCCTCCTGTTTGAAAATTCAAGAAGAAGTTAGCACCAGTAGCAACAAGCAACAGACGACAAGATCAGTGAATCATGTAGGTGCCATAAAGATGAAATGGAGCTAGGAGATGCATTTGCTCCCATTGCCCCTATGATGAAAGAAAGGATATTGACTCTGATGTGACCATATCTACACAGCCTACCTTTACTCCAAGATAATATAGCAGGATTCTTCATATGTTAGAAAGGGAAGAAGCAGCAGATTCCAACTCAAGCAAGGCATTATAGACAATATGGAAAACATAGCAGATATGACCATACTTTTGTCTGTAAGTAATGGGAAAGGAAAGAAAAATTGAATAGTTGATTTAGGTGCTACTTGTCATATGACATACACATTGGATAATCTCTGTCATGTATTTAGCTGTGCTAATAAGATAGTATAGATGCCCAATGGTGAGGGTGCACAAGTATCATATACTGGCTATTACAGGGATGCTAATGGGAGAGTTCTAGATAATGTGTTGGTGGTTCCTGCTTTCCAGCATAATTTACTTTCAGTGTCAAAATTGACAAGGCAATTAAATTACTCAGTTAATTTTTTTCTTGAGTTTTTTGTGCTTCAGGACCTCTCCAATGGAAAGGTGAAGGGGATTGGTAAGGAAGTTGAAGGCTTATATTACCTTCCTGCAGTATTACAAAGTGAGAGGAGCAAAAAAGATCAAGCAGTATTAATGGCACAGGAATCCGGCATAGACATGCTGTTGTGGCACAATAGACTTGGTCATCCTTCTACAAAAGTACTACAACATATGTTCACAAATAAAGGCTTTAATGATAGTAATGACTATAATAAGTGCTCTGTTTGTCCTCTTGCTAAACAAACCAGGTTATCTTTTCAGTTGAGTATGTCTATGGCAGCAACTGTTTTTGATTTACTTTATTTAGGTGTCTAGGAGCCTTACAAAGTTGCCACTCATAATGGCTTCAGATTCTTTTTGACAATTGTTGATGATCATTTAAGGATGTGTTAGTTGTATTTGCTGAAATGGAAGAGTGATGTTTGTTCAATTTTGAGATCATTTCTAAAATTAGTAAAAGACCCAATTTAGCAAGAATGTTAAGAAACTCAGAACTGATAATGGGACTGAGTTCTTTAACAATGAATGTTATGATTTGCTTGACTCTCTTGGTATTATTCATGAAAACAACCGTCCTTACACTCCACAACAAAATGGAGTAGTTGAAAGAAAATGTAGACATATACTTGAGGTAGCTAGAGCATTAAGGTTTCAGGGTAACATCCCCATTAGATTTTGGGAGAATGTGTGTTGACTGTTATGTATCTAATAAATAGATTTCCTACTCCAGTTCTAAAAGACAAATCTACTTATAAGCAGTTCCATGGGCACAGACCAAACATTGATCATCTGAGAGTCATAGGTTGCTTGTGTTATGCCACCAAGATGATTAAGCATGATAAATTTTCTCCCAGAGCTGAAGCTTGTGCATGATGGGATACTCACCTACTCAGAAAGGATACTTGCTGTATAGCTTCTCTCAAAGGAAAATTATTACGAGTAGAGATATTATGTTTCAAAAAGATATATTTCCTTTCAAGCAAGTGTTGAACAGACAGAGACCACTATTTCTTGATGATGCAGTTGTAATATTAGATGATTTTTTCATATGTGATGAAGATAGAGAATTAGTTGTACCTATTTCCACAGATAATGCAGACCTGGAAGATGACACCAGAGTTATGAATGATGCTCCTACTGTGAATGGTGCTCCTGATGAAGAACCTACAACTCAGACTGATGAAGCTCCTAGAGGAACCAGGGAAATCACAACTAGAAGATCTATTAGAACTTCTCATCCTCCTATTTGGATGAAAGACTATGTGACTCAGACAACCAAATCTCAGCAACCTTACTACCAGAGTAACTATATATCTTATGACACTATATAATCCAAATACAAAGCTTATCTTTCTGCATTTTTCACAGAGGTAGAGCCAAGAACATTTGAAGAGGCAGTCAAAGACAACAGGTGGCTGAATGCAATGCAGCAGGAAGTGCAAGCACTGGAGGAAAATAGAACCTGGAAAATAGTTGAACTTCTTGAAGGGAAGAATATAGTTGGCTGCAAGTGGGTGTTCAAGATCAAATATAAAGCTGATGGCCAAATTGATAGATTCAAAGCCAGATTAGTGGCCAAAGGATATAGCCAAACTGAGGGAGTTGATTACCAAGAGACATTCTCTTCGGTGGTGAAAATGGCAACAGTCATATCTATAATAGCACTAGTTGCCACTCACAACTGGAACATATTTCAAATGGATGTATTCAATGCATTCTTACAGGGAGATTTACTTGAAGAGGTATATATAGAACTACCTAAAGGGTTCTATAGGGCTGAGAAGGAGCAGAATCTGCAGGCTAGTGAAGTCCTTATATGGGCTCAAACAGGCTTCAAGGCAATGGAATGCCAAGTTAACTGAAGCACTGGTAAGCTCAGGGTACTCACAAAGTCATCTGGATTATTCCTTATTCACAAAGAGAAGAAATAATGCACTGGTGATAGTGCTGGTCTATGTAGATGATCTTCTGCTGATAGGAAATGATCTGAAGCTAATAGAGAAGACAAAACATGTATTGCACAGCAATTTTAAGATCAAAGACTTGGGTGATCTCAAATATTTTTTAGGCATTGAGTTTATGAGGTCTAGTAAGGGCATTGTGATGAATCAAAGGAAGTATGCACTTGAGTTAATAACTGAAGCAGGGCTGGGGAATGCCAAACCCAACATGACACCATTAAAATATAATCAGAAACTAACTAGTGTGGAGTTTGATTAAAACACTGTGTATGAGGACATTCCAAGATATCAAAGGTTGGTTGAGAAATTACTCTACCTCAGCATTACAAGACCATATACAACATTTGCAGTGCAGTCACTAAGTCAATTTATGCAGAGACCCAAAATATCCTACTGGAAGGCTGCTCTAAGGGTGATCAAGTATGTTAAGCCGGAACCTGGAAAAAGGCTGTTCATGGAAGCTGATCAGAGACCACAACTGAGTGGATATTGTAATGCAGACTGGGCTGCTTGTCCAAATACAAGAAGGTCAGTGACTTATTTTGTGTTGAAGTTTGGGAACTCTCTAATTTCCTGGAAGTCAAAGAAACAACAAAGTTTCTAGGAGCTCCATAGAGGCAAAATATAGAAGCTTGGCTGCACTAACAACTGAAGTTGTATAGATCACAGGTTTGTTCAAAGAGCTGGGGGTGAAGCTGACAGAACCTTTACTCATTTACTATGACAACAAATCAGCACTACAAATTGCTGCCAATCCAGTGTTCCATGAACGTACGAAACACATAGAAATCGATTGTCATTTTATTAGGGAGAAGATTCAATAAGGATTGATCAAAACCATCTACATCAACCCTAAGGACCAGATAGCAGATTTGTTGACAAAGGCTTTAGGAAGGACTCAACATGATCTTCTAGTACACAAGCTTGGATTATTGAACCTCTTCAATACATCCAGCTTGAGGGAGAGTATTGGAGATATTACATAGCCAACAATGTGATAAATGTACAGATTAGTTTGTTATAGTTTGGTTAGCTGTTAGTTAGATTTAATTAATTTTCAGTTAAGCAATAGGTTAGGTTGTGATTGTATAAGGTGAGGGTACATGGTAAGGAAATGGACATATATATATATATATATATATACTTTGTCCATTTACTGTACATGAGGGTTGTTCTTCGTTTTTACTCTTTAGCGAAATATACATTTCATTCTCTGCAGTTCCTTCTCTCTGGTTTGATCCTTCATTACTGCATTTTATCAATATATAGGAAAAAAAATGGAAAAAGTGAATTCTTATTTAATTTATTAATAAAGGAATCATCGTGAACTAAGTACATATTCAGAATTTAAGTGCATTTAAATTGTGGGAAGAAAATTAAATATCAATAATAATATTAATCTTTTTTTTTATTATCTATCTAAATTTTGATAGACGGAGACTTAGTGTGAAGTTTGAGTTATTCCAAAATGCATTGCTACTTACCACGTTGTGTCTCCATTTTATAGGAAAAATTAAATGATGAGATATTTATTGGTAAAGAAAAAGATCGGTACAATGTGGATTTAAAATTCTAGAAATAAATTTGAGGAAAAGATTGATTGAAGTCCGAATTATTGGCCCTACTAACCAACATGGTGGTCAATTTTTCAGGTGTCATATATATGTGATCGGACAAATTAACGACGTAAAGTACGCTTTTCACTATTTATTATGTCTCACAAAATGACAAATGCCGACCTGATTATTATTAAACTTATTAATTTAACTTGATTTGATAGAAAATATAAAAAGATGTTTTTTTTTATGATTTGAAAAAAATCTTGGAAACATAAAGTGTTTTTTTTTTAAAAAAAAAATTCTATGAAGTGTCCAGAGCCACCAACATGATTTTTTCTATACTTGCAATTCAAATTTGAAATATCTAATTAAAGATAAAGCTGTCCTACAACTACATCACAATCATATGTTGATTATATAAATTGCTTGTACTTATAAATAAAATGATATTTTATTTGAATAATTTTTTTTTAAAAAAAAGAGGTTCGCGGATAAATTGAGACATAAGAAAATACAGAAGAGGAGGAGATATGACATGATAAAAAAGTAAAGAATTATTGAGCAAAATATTGTAGATTAACTAGCACGAACACAATTACAAATAATGAAAACAGAGAAAAAATTTAATGAGGTTTGGATACGCCGCAGCAGCCCTTTGCTTAGTCCAATTAATAGAGTGACGAGATAATTGGGATGGGTTAAATTTAAAATTTAGGATTGGATAAAGTAATTAGAAATAAATGTAATATATTCACATAGCCCAAGCTCAGTTGACAGAAGAAGGTAAAATCGGCCTCAACCAACTTTTTGAAGAAATACAAAACTGATTTGTGTTTGAAGAGTTACTGAATATAGCATTGAAATCGACTAGCCCTGTAATATACATCAACAAAAAGCACAAATCTTTGATAGGAAGACTAAAGTAACAAGTACAAGTTTAAAGGAAGCAGATGCACGTTTTTGGAGCCAAGAGCAATTCTTTATACAGTGATATACACATAATAAATACAACTTTTTTAAAAAAAAAAAACAGATTTCATCTTTAATTTTGAATGCTCTAGAATAATGATGAGTCACACGCAAACTTGAGAGTCCAAACTTAAAATATCATCATTTTTAGGAAGTGATTTATTCTACTGCCATATTAAAAAAGATTCAATTTAAAATAAAAATATATTTAAGAAGTGATTTATCTACTACCACATCAGACAAAAGCTCTTACTTCTTTTACTCAATTTAGTTAACTCCTTGTTTGGATGGTTGTTATTCATTGTATTATATTATATTGTTAGTTCAAGTACAATATTTGTTTTGATTGTTATTTAAATTTTGTTGTATCATATCGTTTAATTCCATCGTTAAGTAACGATGAAAAGACCCATTTTATGTAATGACCAATTTGGTGTAGTTGCATCGTTACTTTAATATCTTCTTCTTATTTTATACTTTATTTATTTATTTAATAATTCTACTCTATCAGTTACCTTATCTTTTCATAGAATCCACCACAATCTTTAATTTCTTATAGGTTTATCATTTAAATTAT
>JAOTQJ010000002.1:22652831-22664066 GCA_025642045.1 Solanum sejunctum
ATATTTTGGATTTTTCATTTTCTATGTCAAAGTTGACCATCAACCAGGGGCGTAAAAAGTCAAACTGATGACGTGGAATGAGCCCACATGAGTCATATTTGGTGGCTCCACAAGAGCCCACAAGAGTCATATTTGGTGGCTCCATTATGTTTGGTGGGTTTTCCCGTGGGGTTAAAATTCAATATTAATCTCAAACCCGGTTCATACCCACATGTCCAATCCCACAAAATTTATCATTATTGGATCGTTTGATAGAATATATTAAAAAAATAATATATAATAGATAATAAATACAGATTCTATTTTAAATTGTATCATGATTAATCATGCAAAATATTAATAATAAAGTCTTTGAATATATCTAACGGTATCACTTTGAGGACCATCCTTATCTTTTCCATTTATTTTTATCTAATTGAAGATGGTGCTAATTCAACTACCAATTATGTGATATTAGAAATGACTAGCAATGAACATTTTCTAATGTCCTTAATGTTCCAATCTAATAAATCCAACTTTTGGCCTGGTTAGAATAAATCAGATGTACCTAGTCAAATAGCCTCTCACCAACCATGAACTAAAACATGAAGAATTACATTTACTTGTTGGGTCTCTATTATGTTAAACTATTCTTTTCAAGGTTTTTATTTTATCGTGGTTGTAGTTATTTGAATATTAACTTCAATTACTAAATTAATAGTATTGATCAATTATTTAAGGACCTTAGCTGGTGATCCGAATTGTTCCCTCCAGATGATGAAGCTTATCCCCTAACATTTTTTTAGTTATTTAACGCATAGACCTAAGTTGTCTTTGCTAAGATTATTATACAAAGTTTATAAATGTGTTCTGTTAATTAAGGTTCACTCTATAGACATATATGCATGAAAATGATTTGAGTACACAAATAAGAACTCGAAAGATTCTTGAGAAGGATTAATATTATTCATTAGTAAATTAGGTAAATCAAAAAAATTGAATCAATTGAAGAACACAGCACAATTATTAGATAGTAGATAGTCCTAAATTCATTTTTATCTCATTAATTCATTATTTGTTTTCTTATCTTAGTTAGTTGTTTAAAGTATTGCCTCTAATTTTTATTTTTTGATTAGGTAATTAAAATAGCTCAATTTGCTTAATGCATGCTTAATCACTAATTCTTATAGATTCGTCAGACCAAATATAGCATTTGATATCAAATAGGAAAAGAAGAATTTTATAAAAATCTTGCTGTAAATTGAATACATTTTAAGCAACCAACTACTAATTAATAAATGACATACAAGTCAAATCAAAATAATGAAATAAATACTAATTAAGCCACCACTAGAAAGCGGCTTAGCCCTTTTTCCACTAAGCTAATTAAATCTCCTAAGACGACACTCTATACTCTATCCTCCTATATAAGCTTTCATATATATCATTTTTCAGCTTCTTCTATAATTGAGTAGATTTTTGTACAATTAAAGCTGAACCATAATATTAAAGCTAGAAGCAAATAAAATGAGGTTATCGTTGAGATCGGTCTACTTTATAATTGATGAACGTTGATTATTTTCACATAATAAAACAAGCATTCGGATTTTCATCACTGAACAGTTCAGGTGCATTCAAGTATGTTGCTGGAGGAGGTGGTGGCACATATTGTGGTTGGTGACCATACTCGACTACGTATCCCATCTGAGCATAACGAGGATCATACATTGTCGTGCCATAATCTTGGTTCATATGACTTTGATATTGCATAGGCATCGCGTAAAACGTATTTGCACTATAACCATAGTACTCCATTTTGTTGACGATCTCACTTCCTCCTCCTCCACCACCAGCCACCTTTGATTCACCATCTTTTTTGTCTGCCCCGCCTTTTTCTTTCTGGTCTCCGCTACCACCACCACTACCACTGCTCTCTTTCTCCTTCTTGTCCTTGTCACCTTCCTTGCCTTTCTTTTCACCACCTTCATTGTCTTTCTTAGATGGAACAACTTCAACATTTTGCTTCAATTTATCAATCAAGTAAGGAGTAAGCTTCTTTATGTCCATTGTCCCCTTTACCATGACCAAATCTTTTTCCGAGTCTATATTCACTTCTTGTACACCTGTCAAAGAAAAGAGTAAACAATAAGAATACTCATCTAGCACATATCGCGTGGATTCACAGAAACGCAATAATTTTCTCTTAGAGATCATATCTAAACTATATACTAAAAAATCAACTAATTTCATTCTCGCCTATAATTTTTTTATTTTTTGCCTTTCTATTCTGTTCTTAATGTAGTTGGGATTCAATTTACTAGTAAAGACTAAAACCCCGTTATATATATTATATCATAAAAACAATTAGTATGTCCATTTAACTTAAGATCATGAAAAAAACCCCACAAATTTTAAAATTTAAATGCTAGTCAACACTTAATAATCTGACGAGAAAGGAATAATTATATCAAGATTTTCAAACTAATTATTTGGGGATTAAGAAGATGATTGCATGGTACAACTAATTTTATATATTATCCTAAACTAGGTAATTAATTAACAAAATAATAATAAGATTAAGGGGATTCAGTGTATCTTACCTTTAATCTTTTTGATAACTCGTTTTATTTTATGTGCACACCCGTCACAATGCATCCGAATCTTCAATGCCACCACACTGCTTACTGGAGCCTAAACAACCACAAAAAAGTTCAAAACGAAATTAATTAGTGCTTAATTCAAGTAATCTAAGCCAGAATTAACAGAGGCATTAATTATGTAATTAAATTACCATCTAGAGAAAAAAAATATTCTCTTCTCCGTTTCAAATTAATTTAATTTTTAATTTTTTTAAAAAAATTTAAAATAATTAAATTATTTCAAATGAATATTCAAATTTTTTCATATTTATCTTTATATTTTTTAGAAAATAAAAATAATATTAAAAAAAATATTTTTTTAATATGCTGAATTGTCTTCCGAATTCAATTAAAATGAAATGACATAGTACATTAGAAATGAAACTGAAAATTTAAAAATCAATTTATTTTTTATCTTTACCTCTTTGGGTTTCTTCTCGTCTGTCTTCTTATCCTCTGTTTTTTTCTCTGTCTTTTCACCGGACTTTTTATCACCGGCGCCATCACCGGCGCTCTTTTTATCTCCGGCAGCGTCCTTTTTGGGCGGCGATGAAATGAGCTCCACCTTCTTTTTGGTCTTGATCTCCACCCTTTCCCGGAGCCATGTGGGGTCCACGTCCCCTTTAATTGTCAATTTTCCAGTTTCACAGTCCGATTTCACCTTTTCCACACCTTTATTAACACAAATCCATTAAGCCCAAAGCTAAATTACAGATTCTATGATTCTAACATCAAAGTTGATCAGTAATAAATTAAAATTTATTTAATTACCATGGGTGTGACGAACGAAACGTCTGACTTTCTGGGCACAGCCTTCACAATGCAAATCTAGCTTTAAAACAATGGAGGCATCGCTCTTTTTTTCTCCGCCTTCATTCTTCTTCTCTGCACCTTTAACTTTGACATCTTCTTTTTCCTGAAATCCAAAAATTTAAGTGTCAGAAATAACAACAATCTATCCACTATACTATCACGAGTAAAATTTAAAGAGATAAAATATACGTCAACCTTATCACTATTTCAGAAAGATAAAAAAGGCTTATCTAAAAAAATAAAAATTGGAAAGAAGGGAAATTTGAGGAAGAATAAAATGAATTACCTGACCCATTTGGCAAGAATTGGAGAATAGTAATATGAAAGAATAAAAGAAATGATTTTAGTTTATGGAATGGTTTTGAGTGTTTGATGAAATGAAAGAATTTATTTATATAGAGAAGATAAGTACTAAAGTGGTGGCGCAGTAGGAAACCGACTGCTATATTGACTACAAAATAACAAGGCGGTTTTTTTTACTTGTGCTTACGTGTTGAGCCAGCCAACTTTGACTACCCCAGCCTTTCTCTTTGCCTTCCTCTTGCTTTGAAGATAATACTATGTACTCTATTTTAATTTAGATTAAATTAATTTTTAATAACTATAGTTCACTATTAGTGCTTCATTCGAGTTGTTAGGGATTATTTTTAAGTTAGTATATTGATAAAAAATTAAGTAAATTATATAAATGAATTGATATATTAATAAAGAATTATACAAATAATTTTGTATATTGAAAGAGAATTGTACTTATAACAAATAAAATTATAATTATGAAGTATATTAGGCAAATTGTAGTTAAGGAACATGATTGAATAACTATTTATCTTTTCTCTTTTTTCGTTTGATCTAATATTCTGAGATAAAATTTAAGAAAAAGTAGAGTTCAATAATCAAGAAGAAGGATGTTATTTGTTTATTTTTCATGTTATAAATCTCAACAATTGAATTTAGATAACAATTTTAGTCATCGAGCTTAAAATTCTTTTCTAACTCTGGGCCTTTTTGTTAATAAACAACAAATCAAATACTTTGTACTTCTTCACTACTCATGGAGAAAAAGTAAAAGAAATTTAGTCTTTTCTTTTTTGAGAAAAATACAAATAAAAAGGAATTTTAATATATATTAATGTGAAATAATTTATTTCTCACCCCCAATAATTATGCAAAGTTTCATAAATGTAGGTTGCATCCTAATGTAGATAAATGTTACTCTCTCTGTCTCATATTAATTGA
The DNA here is from genome assembly GCA_025642045.1 of Solanum sejunctum. Lineage (NCBI taxonomy): Eukaryota > Viridiplantae > Streptophyta > Magnoliopsida > Solanales > Solanaceae > Solanum > Solanum sejunctum. The sequence goes on from JAOTQJ010000002.1 coordinate 22,657,499, forward strand.
ATTTGTGAGTTAATACACACATATTAAGAAAAACATTAAACGACAAAATTTACACTATACTTTCCACTATTGCCATTTATAAAATCATAAATATATAGTGTAATTATTTCCTAAAAATATAAAAGTTTAATAAATGAAAGGGAGTAGTATTATTTCCTAAAGTTGAATTTTGAAAAATTTAACTATTTTAAACCTTGAAAAAAACCTCAAAAATTTAATTATTTTGAGACGAAGGGAGTAGTACTATTTAATTTGAACGATCGAAAAAATTGTTTTAAGTACGAAAATCATTTACCAACTAATTTGAGTTTAAATTGGGTAATCTTGTTTATATTTAAAAAATTGCCGTAATATAACTAAAATCCACAAAAGTTTTTTAACTTTAATTTTACAAAATTAATAAATGATCAATTTTATGTTGTTGAATAATCAACTTATTATTGTTAACGTCAGGGAAGACGTGACAGAGGGTAAAGTTAAATTGTTGGGTTCAATGGATGTGTTTAAGTCATTGGTGACGATAATCATTGCTCATTGGCACTGAAAGCTAACCACAATGTGCATTTTGGCTGCCCAATAAATAATTACTACTCTACATTGAGTAATTATATTGTAATAAATTATTAATTTTGATTTTTTTTCATATTGACATGTTTAAGGGTATGATATTAAAAAATATTTTAATACCGTTTTATAATGTGCATTTTGGCTGCCCAAGAAATAATTACTACTCTAAATTGAGTAATTATATTGTAATAATTATTAATTTTTTTTTTTCATATTGACATGTTTAAGGGTATAATAAAATATGTTAATACATTATATAGTTATATATATATATAATACTTAAGATTACTAACTTTTAAGAATCTTACATTTTAACATAACTAAATTGAAACATAGAAAGTATGTTTTTTAGCAATAAAATGATATCCTCTGGAACAACAAGATGTATGTCTACTATATTCCCACAAATAAAATATACACCAATTTTATCCTATACTTCTGGATAGAAAAGTTTGGATGAGAATGTAATCATCAAAAAAAGGTTGTTTATAAATATGTCAACAAATAATATCAAGCTAGAAAAAAGAAGTGAAAAAGTACACGAGTTAGAAGATGCATTGGACCATAGAAAACTATGTGATTACTATACACTATTTTTTATGTGATATTCTTTTTAATTCATTCAAAAAAATATTATTTTATTTTAATTAAAAATAATTTAATTTTTTATTTTTTTATTTTAAAGAAAATTATGTGATTACTATATATTATTTTTGTCTTTTTTATATGATATTTTTTTCTTTTTTAATTTATTCAAATATATACATATCATCCTACTTTAATTTGAAAATAATTTAGCTTTCAAATTTTTTTTTGTTCTAAATAAAATAATACTCCACCATACAAGTATTTAATAACTATTTTAAATTATAAATTTTTTTTAAAAAAAATTTAAAAATATTATATCAAATAAAAAAATATCATAAAAAATAAGATAAAGTAATTAAATACGACTAATAACGCTACTAGGAGATAGCATTTGTTAGCCCTTTGTTTTTGTCTCTCTGATCCAATTAAAGTGCTATAATACTCGACTATTTATTATTTTTCAACTCTAATTAATTCTCAATAATAGCATATAAAAGTAAAATAAAATCCTTTACATATATTAAATGTGATTGTCCAAGTACATGCATAGATTAAAGCATCTTTGAAATTGCATGGACCATAGAGATTAATTGACAATGAATTTTGACTAGGACGCCTCTTAGTTTTATATCATCTACAGTATTTGAAACTCCTAGACGAACAAGTCAAACAATAGTAGTATTTCTTTTCTTAAAAAAATATCTAATTTGACTTGACACATAATTTAAGAGAATAAAAATAATTTTTTAATTTTAAATTTAAATTATATTAAATATATTAATATTTTTAATTTTATAATTTTAAATATATCACATAAAAAATTAAAAATAAACTTTATTAAAAAAAATTATTATTTTTTAAACAGCTAAAAAAATTATTATTTTCTTAAATGGAGAAAGTAATAGACTAGGAACTCTTATCAAGGAGAAAAGAAGCTTCGTAAACTGTCTCATTAAACATGTTCGTTTTCTTTGAGAAAAGATAATATAAGAGAAATTTCCTTGAAAGCATCAGATTTTGTACGGATCCGACATGGCATTCCCCACATATTAGGAACGCCAACGTTGTCTTTCACCACAAATTTTATCTGTCAGATATGGTACCACTTTACAAATTGCTTTTTTCATCTTCAATTTTAATTTTAATTTGATTTAAAAAATTGAAAGGCTGATATTTTTTTTCAGCTTTGTCTAACATTAATTATATTAGAACTACAAGGTACATAAATTAATAAAGATTTAAACATTAACAAGGGATATGTTAGTTAAACTATACTAACTATACTCTTATCAAATTTTCTTAATAATTTTAAAAAATCTTATTATGATAACTAAAAGAGAAGAGATGAATTATTTATTTTTGACAAATCATTTAAGAGAATAATAAATAGAATGATACTCTCTCCTTTCAACTTTACTTGATCCCTATATTATTTTTAGATGTCTAACAATACTTGTCTACTTTATAATCAAAAGATAATTTTACACTTAGTTTTTAATTTACCCTTATCATTAATTATATGCATTTACCTATTTTATTTTTCAAGATATCTTATTTATTATATTCAAAAGGTAATTTGGTAAAATTACTCCATCATTTACTACTTCTTAATTTCTGTGTCAATTCAATAGAGGATAAATAAAATTAGATGGAGAGAGTACTTAATATATATAGTTCTTTGAATATAGACCCTCTTTTCCAAAAATAATATACTTTCATATTTAAAATGTTTAAAAGTGAATGATTTACTTATTTTTTATCAACACCTTAATTATATTTTTTTATGTGACATATTTAAGGTTAGAAGATTAAGTATATTTGAATGAAAAAAAGATCAAAAATACTCCTCAGATATGCAAAGTGACTCTCAAATATTCTTTATCTACCTATATTAATTTAAAAATACCTCAAGCCTATCTTTTTGCCTCAAGAATATCCTCAAACTAATATCCTAGGCCTGTTTCTTTTCTTGATATTAAAAAAAAATTGCATAGCTTATTATGACTGGCCACATATTTATTTAATATTTTTAACCCACACAACATTAAATTAATCATCTGAAGGTCAATCAAACCGTTAGCTTTATGAAAACATAGTACTGTTATACCGAATGCCTCATGAAGACAAAAGAAACGGGTCGGGTCGGGTCGGGTCAGCGGGCTTGGGTTTAATAGTATGTAAGTTTACTGTTAAAATTAGATAATATATGTAGTCGATCATAATTATTCATGTGACTCAAAACTTTATAATTCTGTCTCTGTTATAAGAAAAATATTTTAATTTGATTGCAGTATGAGTGTCTTTTCCAATTACTTTTCAAATGGTCGCCATTAACTTGTCCTCTTTTTAAAAATATCTTATATATATTGAGATAATTTAAGATATATGTTGTATAAAGTTATCTCAATAAAGTCTAACTTCAAATATTATGTTTTATATATAGCTGACTTTTAGTTATATATAATTAAAGTTTGATTATTTGCTTGAACTTGAGTCATTTATAACTAAAGTTAAATCGTTTTTGCTTAACTTCAATCATATATGGTTAGAGTTTAATTATTTTTAACTTCAATCATATATGGTTAGAGTTCATAATAATTTTTTATATGACTTCAGTCTTTAAGCATATATGTCTGAAGTTTAGTCTTTTTTTGTTTGACTTCAATCATTTTTGCTAAAACTTCATATAGAAAATGATTGAATTGAGGCAAAAATGATTGAAATTTAATTATTTTTATTTAAAGTATTAATTAAAAGTAAATATTTTATCAGGCCTACTTCAAACACCGCACATCTAAAGTGGATGTGTGTGCAATAGGTAGGTTACTAGCAGTCAAAAGAAGCTACTCCATGAAGTTTATACTTTTTGAATGCTGCTTATGAATTTTGGCACATTAGACCAAAAAGGCTAATTAATTAGGTTGGGTATTAGATCCATATTTAATTTTGAAAACGGACTCATTCCAGCCCACACAAGTAGTGTTATTGGACTTCTTTGTTTGGATATTCAGATTCGGCTTTGGGGTCGTTTTGAACGGTCTTGTTTAATTTATTTATTTGATTTTGCTTTTGATAACAACAACAATAAATAAAAAAGAATTTTAAATTTTATAGTCCTAAACTAAAGATACATAAAATCTTCCATAATGTCCTTTAAACTTGAGATTTTAAAGATTAAACATATTACATAAAAGGTTAGAATTAAAGAGTAGCTAAAAAAGAAACTAGATATTTACCGTATTAAATATGACATATTCATTACTTTTTATTAGATTACTAGATATCGATGCACACGTCAACGTGGGCCCAATATTTGTTCTATTTATATCTCAACTTATGTGATATAGATAGAATTTATCAAATATCATTATTTATATTATTTTTTTTATACTTATCTAAATTTATAGTAATTTTTACATAGTTTTCTAGTTAAATAATATATGTTATTTTTTTCTGTTCCCTTTTATGTGACGTCCAGGCTTGTCATCCAATAGCTGCCGGCTTCAGTTGCTCTGTAGCCTCTTCCATATATTAGAAATATTGTTGTTGTTAATTATATAGATTTGTGATAATTTTTACGTAGTTACTTAATTAAATAATACATGATATTTCTTTTGTTCCCTTTTATGCGATGCTGATAGATTAATTTTAATAATCATTTAAATTTTGTACTTATTTTTAAAAAATATGAAGCTGTCAAATATCGTGATTTATAGTATTTTATATACTTATCTAGATTCATGGTAATTTTTACGTAGTTTCCTAATAAAATAACACATGGTATTTTTCTGTTCCCTTTAATGTGACGTCAATAGATTAATTTCAATAATCAACTGAATATTTTTTATTTTTAAAAAATTTTAAAATCAAGCAGCTGAACCAGACACGTCAATGGACAATTGTCAGCTTACAAGTAGCTGAATTAGACACGTCGTCCAACAACTGCCTGCTTCAACTGCTCCAAAACTTTTAAAAAATCAAGCTATCGAAGCAGACACGTCAATGAACAGCTGCCTGCTTAAACTGACAGCCGAAACAGATATGTCGTCCAACAGCAGTCTGCTTCAACTGCTGTTGTAGCCTCTTATATATATAACAACAATAACATACCCAGTGATATCCCACAAGTGGGGTCTGGGGAGGGTAGATTGTACGCAGACCTTACCGCTACCTCATAAAAGTAGAGAGACTATTTCCTTAAACCCTCAGCTAAAAAACCATAAGCAGAAAGATTAGATATGACAAAATAAAATTTAAGGTAAGGAGACAGCAGGTGCACCTAATCATGAATAGCACATGACAATAATTAACTATGATAAAACTAACACATGTACCCAGATAATGAAAAGAAAAAGGTAGCCTTTTATATATAATAAATTAATTAATTTTTTCAGATATAACTTTAATTATTTAATAAATAATTTTATTATGGAGTATAAATATTTACTAAGTCTGCACACAACTAAATTAAAACCTCTTTGGTTATGCTACCTTTGCGGTATGTGGCGAAGGAACTCTCGTCGTGGATGCTTTGTAACGCACATCTACAGAGTGTCTTTATTGATTAGATTGAAGTTTAATTGAATCAATATCTAGTATATCATGTTGAAGCCAAAGGATCAATTGAGCATTGATAAACACAAATTTGAGAGAAAAATTTCTTCTATTATTTACAAGAATAGATTTACAAAACAACTCTCAACCTCACACATTACACTCTTTCTTGGTGTTCTTGGTGATATCTAATGAAGGAGCTCAGGAGCTCCTTTTATAGGGGAAATTCTACCCCCTTTGATGTCATTGATGACATCAGTGTTAAGAAAAATACAATTCCAACTTTGCTACTTTGCAGCCATTGTTGAACAAGCAGTCAAATTCAACAATGGCTGCTAATGGCTGGACCTTTTCAATTCTCCCCCTCCAGCCATATCCAGAACAAACATCCTGGCTATATCTTTGCATAGCTCTAACTTCTCTCGAGTCACCACTTTTGTCACCATGTCAGCTGGATTCTCCTTCGTATGAATCTTTACTAGTTTCAACAGTTGTCGATCCATCATCTCGCGTATCTAATGATATCGAATATCAATATGTTTTGTACGAGAATGGTACATGTAGTTCTTGCTCAAATTCAAAGCACTCTGACTGTCACAATGTACCTTATATTCCTTTTGCTTGATTCTAAATTCTTGGACATAACGCTTTAACCACAACATTTTTTTTCAGCTTCTGCGGCAACAATGTATTCTACTTCGATTGTGGATAAAGCAATACACTTCTATAGTCTTGACTGCCATGAAGCAGCTCCCCCTGCAAAAGTGAAAATGAACCCTGAAGTAGATTTTCTACTATCAAGATCTCCGACCATATCTGCGTCTGTATAGCCCTCCAAGATTGGATCAACTCCCCCGTA